>LZPO01027373.1:657767-669827 GCA_001675575.1 Neotoma lepida
GTCTGTGTGCACACACATGCCACTTCATGTGTGGAGGTCAGGTAACAACTTCAGGAGTTGGTTCTCTCCTTCCTGGGGATCAAATTCAGGTTGTTAGTGTTGTCAGAAGGCAGCTTTACCCACTGAGCCATCTCAAACACACATAATAAGGCATGTTTGAATATCATAAATATGTAAAATGCCATCTTAAAGAACTTGGCAAACATTTGTGCACTGACTCCACTGAGTTCTGAGCTTCTGTGGTCTTGCCTTAGTTCACAGATCTGCTTGAGTGGCCTTGCCAGCAGCTTGGCTTCTTTGGTTCAGTGTAGGATAGGCACAGCATTGGCTCCTGGGTCTAGGTTTGTTCTCCAAAGCCGATGAGAGGTTGAGCGCACTAAAGACCCAATGGCCTGACTGGCACGTGCTGAGACGTAGAATTAAAGTTGTGAACTAAGGATGTCACTGCCTGCAGCTCACCAAAAGAAGCAAAGGAGTTTGTGAGAACAACGGACATTAATGCTTGCTGAGGGAGGCAGGTGCAGGGACGTGCAGCCCAGATCTGGCCTTGGAACCTTTGTTCTCAAGGAGTAAAATAATCTGTTCTCTGCAGAGCTAGGACACAGGGTCTTAGCCACTGGGACAAGCTAAAGGGAGCCAGATTTCCATTTCTTGTGCAGAAATGGTTGGGGAAAAAAAGAGTAGTGAGTTCCTTATTACTGGAGGAGTTCAAGCAGAGGTCAGATGTCATTTGGGCGAGAATAGTAGAAGTGATTACAAGCCCCAGATGAAAAACATTTACAAGTCCACTGTGGAAATGTATTATTCTTATCATTGCAGTTTAAGACTAAGTTGCAAAATTTAGAAAGGTAGGAAGAAATGTGGAAATTGCTTCTAAGCTCACCATTAAGAAATATCCTCTATAAAACACACTGGGTGAAATTCTCAAAGGATTAATAAGGCTTTTTAAAAAATAAAAAGAAATAGCCTGATTTTCCCACATATGTCATATAGATGAGTGTGCCTATTTTTTATAAATCCAGCAACTTTTTTTTAAAGATTTTTGGTGTGTGTGTGTGTGTGTGTGTGTGTGTGAGAGAGAGAGAGAGAGAGAGAGAGAGAGAGAGAGAGAGAGTGCATGCCACACATATACCAGCACCCTGCCATGTCTATCAGATCCCCAGGAGCTGTAGTTACAGATAGTTGTGAGCTGTCGACATGGGTGCTAAGAACTGAACTCCAGTCCTCTGGAAGGCCAGTAAGTGCTCTTAACCACTTAGCCTTCTCTCCAGCCCTAAATCTGGGAATATATTGCATATGGCTGTCTTCTGATGCTCTACCAGGAGCATTTTTCCCACATGAATTAGTCTGCAGAACCTTTTTTTAATGGCCACCTAAGGTCCTGGCCATTGTCCTTCTTGTTTAGCNGGTTTGTGTGTGTGCATTGGTTCTTGACAGCCCTCCACCTTTGCTAGTGATCAACTTCCTGTGTTCCCCTTACCTGGGGCACAGTGACTTTGTCCCTAGATCAGCAAGAGTTACATAAACAATGATATCTTCGCTGGGACTTGAAGGTGGGTAGGAATGAAACCTTCACTGGCTAACCATGATATGCAGGTGGGGGTCCTGGGCAGAAGAAATACAGGGCACATTTGACCTTTTCCCTGGGGTTGCCAAAGACAGGCTAGTCAGGGAGCATGAGAGAAGCTGCAGGCCTGATCAGGCAGCAGCTGTCACTGCACCTTCTGCCCTAGCTGTCACTGCACCTTCTGCCTTAGCCACTACTGACACATCACACCAGTATGCACATGGCCTCTGTTCCAGCCATCACAGCAGCACTGGCCCTCACATGGCCTCTGAGCTAATGTTTTTAGCCAGAAAATAATGTTCCATAAATCTGTCATTCTGGATGAATCCAATGCAAGGTTCCATACACAGAGCACTCTCAAAGACTCATGAGGATCAGCCACATTTCTGTGCTAGACAGGTAGACCTTTCAACCTAAAATGCACCAGAAAAATTCCTAAGAAGTATGTCCTGGGGATGCAAGCCATCTGAGAGAATGCTTACCCAGCATATCCAGGTTCCTGGGATCCATACCCAGCATTGCATGAAACTGTGGTGGCACATGCCTATAATCCCAGCACTAAGGAGGTGGAAGCATTAGGATCAAGAGTTTAAAGTTGCCAGGCGGTAATGGCACACCCCTTGATCCCAGCACTTGGGAGACAGAGGCAGGCAGATCTCTGAGTTTGAGGCCAGCCTGGGCTACAGAATGGGTTCCAGGACAGCCAGGACTACACAGAAAAAAACAAAACAAACAAACAAAAAAGAATCCATAGTTATCTTCAGCTATATAGTGAGTTTGAGGGTAGCCTGATATAACAACCTGACTCAAAAGAAATTCCTAGGAATTGCTCTTTGAGACACAGTCTTTGGTGACATGCCTTCTGAGCTCATACATGTTCTTAATTCTGCTTTCTAAATTTGTGGTTGAACTTATAGGAAGCTAGAATCTTTCCCTCAGAGCCTGACATGCCTCCTGTAAACACACCCACATTTGTGTCCATAGTGTTATACCTCAGCCTTTGCTTCTAGTCAGCTCGTGGTTTCTATAGTGATAACCTAAAATGGTGAAAATTCAAGTTAATTGCTCAGGAGAGCCGTTTGAGTCCAGTGTATGCATCACTGGGTAGCAGGGACTGCACCTGACATGTGTACAATGAAGAGAAGTCTGTAATCTGCCTGGAAATGAGCTGTTGAAGCTCATGGTGGGCCAGGCATGGTAGCACATAGCAATGGTCATAGCATTGGGGAGGCAGGGGCAAGAGGATCAAGAGTTCAATGTCATCCTCACTATATAGTAAGTTGGTGGCCAGCCTGGTCTACATGAGACCCTGTCTTAAAAAAATAAAAAAATAAAAACCCTAAACAAAGCCTGCCTTGGGAAGGGTAGGCATATGCTGTAAAGCTGGGTGACCACTGTTCAGACTGACACCTCACAAAGACTTAGCTTTCCATCCTCAAGGCCTACATTATTCTCTTGGTGTGTCCCACCCTCAGCACTGTGAGCGGTCTTCCCAGGATGGGTGGAGCACCTTTTGGGAACTGGGATAAGGCCACTCTTCAACTCTTCCCTTCTGGGTCCTTCAGCTTCTCTCTCGGTCCACTGACTGCCTTGGCCACTGTTATAATTCCAAGAGAGCTTGCTTCTGTTTGGCCCAGAGTCTCACTATATAGTCCAGGTTGGTCTAGAACGTGAGATTCTCGGGCCTTGGATGGCGGGCATGGGCTGCCACACCTGGCTCCACTTCTTTCAGATGAGCAAATGGCTTTGTGTGACACCAGTCCCATTGCCCATGCTTCACACTCGCCATGAAGCTGGCTTCTGCACTTTCTGATTGCAAATGTCCTGCCCTGGGCATCCTAGAGTCTCTGTTCTTGACAAAGGGACTTCTCCCTGCTTGCAGTCAAACTATGAGACCAGAGAGCATACTTATGGGAGGTGGTAGCTGTGTATTAAAAGGTCACAGCATTAGGAAGGTTGAGAACCACCATCCTAGGCATTTGACTGTTATATTATTCTGGCCTGGGTTTCTGGGAAGCAGGGTATGTGAAAGACTCCAGATTTTCCCTCATCCCCATAAGCAAGTACCCTCCTTTCCTCTACTCCAAAGATACCTCTTCCATGATGCTCAAGCAGCCCAGTGTGTCAAACCTCCAGCCCCCTCCCTGTTCAAAGCAAACACAGGCCAGGATTGATGATGGATGAGATGGCAAGATGACATTACCTTATCCCTGATTCCCATCTACAGCATAGCAAAGCCAGAAGGGCTCTTAGGTTTCCTATGGTCCAATGTCTGCTTCCTAATTTCAGAAGCAATGGAACCATTCATCCCAAGCACCTGCCGTAATGCCTTCACCACCATGATGGGCTGACCCCTTGAACTCTCAGCCAGGACAGATCATTCCTCCTCCATGTTGCTTCTTGTCAGGCATTGAGTTACAACAGTAAGAAAAGTCACTAAGAAAGGGTTGCACCAGGGCCTTGTCTAAGCCCTGCCTTTGAGCTATACCCCACCCTTGCTCAAGCTCTTGTAAACCAGAGTGCTCATAAAATATAATTTGATCATTAAAAAATAGAAATAAAAGGTCTGGAGAGATGGCTCAGTGATTGATAGCATGTGCTGCTTTTCCAGAGGACCGGAGTTCTGCTCCCAGCTCCAAGGTAGAGTGGCTCTCAATTGCCTGTAGTTCCAGTTAGATCCAGGAGATCCTTCACCCTCTCCTGGCTCCATGGGTACCTGTGCTCATATCCACACCCTAACACACACACACACACACACACACACACACACACACACACACACACACAGAGAGAGAGAGAGAGAGAGAGAGAGAGAGAGAGATGGCTAAAACTAAAATATATCTTAAAAAATAGAAATAGTGCCAGACATGGTGGCATATACCTTTACTTCCAGCACTTGGGAGGCAGAGACAGGTGGATCTCTGAGTTTGAGGCCAGCCTGGGCTACAAAGTGAGTTCCAGGCCAGCCAGGACCTGTCTTAAAAGAAAAGAAAAGAAAATTGGGTATAGCACTTCACACTTGTAATCCCAGCACTTGGGAGGTAGAGGCAGGAGGATCATGAATTCAAATTCATCTTCAGCTACATGACAAGTTCAAGGCCAGCCTGGGCTACATGAGACCCTGTCTTAACAAAAACAAAAAAATCAAAAATAGAATTAAGGGGCTGAAGTGATGACTCATGGGCAAGGGCACTCACTAGATGCTCTTCCAGGGAACCCAGGGTTGAATCTGAGCACTTTGTGGTGGCTTACAACCATCTGTAACTCCATTTCCAGAGGATCCACAGCCCTGCACTGGCCTCTTTAGGTACCAGACACACATAGTGCACAGACAGACATATAGACAAAACTAATATACATATAATTTTCAAAAAAATTTTTACATTATTTTATGGGTATGAATGCTTTGCCTGCATGTACGTATATGTACTGTAATGGATATAAGCCAACATGTAGGTGCTAAGAATCAAACCCAGGTCCTCTGGAAGAGCAGCAAGTGCTTTAAAACCACTGAGCCATCTCTTCAGCCCCTAGAAAATGATGTTTAAAGAAAGAAATAATCTAAACACCTTATAGTAAGATTAAGCCGGGCCGTGGTGGCGCACGCCTTTAATCCCAGCACTCGGGAGGCAGAGGCAGGCGGATCTCTGTGAGTTCGAGGCCAGCCTGGGCTACCAAGTGAGTTCCAGGAAAGGCACCGCCTTTCCTTTTGAGAGAAACCCTGTCTCGAAAAAAAAAAAACAAAAAAAAGATTAAAAAAACTAAGTTTCACTTAAATCATTATAATTAACATATTCACAGACCAATTAATGTGAAGTGATAAATATTCATAATGTCTGAGAAATTAAGATATTAGAAGCCATACATAACACTCCAGTTCCAAATATGGCTATGCAGGTATATAATATATGCTGCCGTATTCCAGACTTATCTATGTATCACAGGATTTTACTTTGACATTTTTCTATATTCTCTCTAATTTCTACAGCAAATGCTGACGCCTGTGTAACTGGAAAAAAATGCATTATGTATTAATGTTTAAGAAAGTGACAGGGGCCTCAAGGATGATATAGCTCAGTAGCAAAGTGCCTGTGCCTGCTTACCACGCACAAGGCCCTGGGTTCAATTCCCAGTGTCACAGGAATGCAGAGGATGGGAAGGGGAGACTAGGAACTGCCTGGAGGGGAGCCCCAGGTGTCACTGTGCAGATGCTAGCCTGGAGTGGGTTTTGTCAGACCCTGGGAAGGCTAGGACCTTCTTGCAGCTGGCAGATGTTCCTGGAGACGAGGTCTTCTCTCTGTAGTGATTGTTATGTGGTAGGACACAGACTTTCCTGAGTCTGTGATCTTGATAGACTGTGAGACTTGAGGGTAAGCTGAGAGGTCAACCACAGCTCCACAGGGCCTGTGCCTGCCTTGTTTCTCAGACAATAAGCAAGAATCTCCTGCTTTCTGAGCTCTTTGTGTTGTACAAAATACTGCAGGTATTGCTACCATTCTGAGGGAACTGTGGTCTGGAAGCTCGTGCAGCAACACAGTTTTGAGTTTAGGATTTGAATCCAGATGCTTCTAGAACCCCAGCCTTCTTCGTCAGTTTACTCTAGCTGGTATTTGTCTGCGTGGTTCTGCTCCTACTGAAGCATGTGATCATGTCTTTTGTTCGTTGTCTGGTTTCATTTTTAAGATTTATTTTTAGTTATATGCAAGTGTATGTTTATATAAGTGAACGCCACGTGAATGCAGGTTCCCACAGAGCCAGATCGCCTGGAGCTAGAGTTACAGACAATCATGAGCTACCTGATGTGGGTGCTGGGAACTGAACTGTGGTCCTCTGGAAGAGCAGCAAGTGCTCTTAACCACCAAGCTTCTCTCTAGCCCTGGGCTGGTCCTATTTTTGTTTTGAACTCTCCATGTAACTCAGGTTGACCTCAAACCTGCAATCCTCCTGCTTTAGCCTTCTGAGTACTGGGATTATAGTCCTGCATCACCACCCTGTCAAGGTGAAATCTAGTTTGAAATGCCCCTCGTGAGGCCTCAATTATCATGTTTGTCATAACCAGAACTTCACAATGCTATTTTTTTATTTTGTGTGTGTGTGTGTGTGTGTGTGTGTACTCACATGCAATGGCATACAAGGGAAGGACAGAGGACAATGAACAGCAATCCATTCTTTCCTTCTGCCATGTGGCTCCTGGGGATTGAATTCAGGTTGTCAGGCTTGGTGGCAAGCCTTTACCCACTGAACCATCTCGCTTGCCCTACTTTGGCTATTTTTATAAACATCTCATAATCCTTTTGTCAAAAAGAAAACCTTTGGGGCCAGAGAGATGGCTCGGCAGCTAAGAGTACTGATCACTCTTCCAGGGGACCCGGTTCAATCTCTAGAGCCGTCAGGGTGGCTCACAACTGTAAGGCCAGTCCCAGGGGATCTGATGGCCTCTTCTGGCCTCTTCTNGCCTCGTCAGGCACCAGGCACGCCAGGCACACACGTAGTACACAGATATACATCCAGGCAAAACACTTANACATATTAAATANATAAATAAGTAAATAAATAAACTTTTTAAGTAAAATTTTTAATTAAAAAAATAAAATTTAATTTTTAAAAAAGAAAGGAACCTTTGGGATTGGTTAGATAGTTTAGGAGGGAAAAGTGTTTGCCTCCAAGACTGATGACCTCAGTTTGACCCCAAGGACTCCACGGCAGAGAGAACTGACTCCCCAAAGTTGTCTTCTATTCTCCACACATGTACTGTGGTGCATGTGTGTGTGTGTGCGTGTGTGTGTGTGTGTGTGTGTGTGTGTGTGTGCCAGGCACACACACACAAATACTAGTATTTAAAAAAGAAAAAAAAGGGAGGCTGAGATCATGATTTTGGGGTCCATTGGCTGCCACCCACAGAGCATGCAGCCACTCTCTCTAAGGGTAGTGATGACAAAAGCCAGTCATTGGCGCTAGAGATTCAGTGCCAATCTGTGCCCGAGGCATAGTTGAATTGGGTTGTTGATCTAATTCTAGAGGATGAACAAAGAAAGAAAGACCAGAATCACTTCCAGACACATCACCTCTGGCCTGCCGACTTCCTGCCAATCATTTAGTAGTTAGTTCAAGACACTTAAGGTCTCTCAGTCTAAGCAGGGGCCTGGCATTGTTGAAAGTCACAGGCGCTCCATCCACCTCCTCACTGTGTCACCCATGATGATGCCCACACAGTTGAAGGGACNTATAGTGAATGAGAAAGCTTTGGTTTTAAGTTCCTTTGCCATATGGGTATGACCACATCATTCAGCCTCTTCTGGCCAAGACAAAAGATCAGACGTTAAATACAACTACAGCTGACTATGGTAGTATTCTCCCATAATCCAAGGGTTTGGGAGGTGGAGGCAGGAGCATCATGAGTTTGAGGCTAGCCTTAAGCTACATGAGACTATATCTTAAAACAAACAAACAAACAAACAAAAAGCACAGGGCTACAGAGTGACTTACCAGCTAAGAGAACTTCCTGCTTTACCAGAAGACCCAAGCATCCATAACTCAGGGCTTACAACTGTCAATAACTCCAGGTCCAGGGGACAAAATATCCTCTTCTAGGCCCAGAAGCACCCATATGCATGTAACATACACATGCATATATAGTCACACATATGCATAAATAAAAATAAAACAAACAGGCTGGGCAAATGACTCAACAGATATGGCCCTTGCTGCCAAGGCTGATGGCCTGAATTCAGTCCCTNGGACCCATACGGTGGATGGAGAGAACTGTGGAGCTCCCACAGGTTTACCTCTGGCCTCCACACATGTGTGAGACACACACATACCCACACTTGCTAAATAAAGTGTAAANCAATTTTATGAAGCATTTTTGGGTGTGTAGCTCACTGGTGAAACACTTGCTCATGCTAGGAGATACTTAGAGGTTGAAAGTCCAGTTTAGATAACAAGCATGAGATCAGAGGCCTCTATGGCACATCCATAGACGTCCATGGCACGGAGGCTTGACAAATTATTTGGAAATAAACATGCAGGAAGTTTTACACAATGGCCAGGCTGTGTTAGTCAGAGGTTAAAGGTCATGGATGTGAGGAGCGTGTTATAGAAAATTCAGACTAAAGCCAACTCGAGCAGCCACAGCCACAGCCCAGGGTTTCCTGTTCTTCCTTCCCAGCTCAGTCATGAGCCCTTCCTATCTCTCTGCCTCAGTTTTCTCCCTTGCTGTTGAAGCAGTGGGGAAAACNTTAGGAAGATGTATTTTCTCACCATTATCCAACTGGCTGTCTTTAACTGTACATAGGAAACAAACTCAACCAGTCTCCAAAATTCTGAAATTTTGAATCTCTGCAAATGAACCTGCATAGTTTGAAACTGATTGCTTCATTACGTCGGGTGGCCTTCTGTTTGTTNTTGTTTCTTTGAGAGGGTCTCATGTACCCTAGGCTGGCCTCAAGCCCACTATGTAACCAAAATTGACCTTGAACTTCTGGACCTCCTGTTTCTACTGCCCTAGTACTGGGATTACAGGGAATTGTCACCANGTCTGGCTTTAAATTGATGGTTTAAAAATGTTTATTTTGTTTTCATCTGTGTGTATAAGGGGCAGGTGGGTAGACTCACATGCATACGGGTGCCCACAGAGGCCAGAAGAGGGCATCAGGTCCCCTGGAAACAGGTTCTCTGGGAGAGCAGCCAGTGCTGTCAACCATTTAGCCATCTCTCCAGGTCCCCAGGGTGGCTTTTTAAAAGAATTGTAGGAGCCGATGAGAAAGCACAGTATGTGAAGATGCAGCTGCCAAGGCTGAAAAGTGAGTTCAGTTCCCAGAGCCCAAGTGCTGGAGGGAGAGAACCGATTCCACAAGCTGCTCCCTACTCCATGAACTATAGCTGGTGCACACTCACAGGGACGCACACGCAAATAAGTAAATAAAAGTTATTTTAATTGCATTTTGTGTATGGGAAGAGGTACACACATGCTACAGTGAACGTGTNGAGATCAGACCACAGCCTGCAAGAGTTGGCCCTCTCCTTCCACCGTGTGGGTCCTGGGGAATGGAACTCAGGCTGTCCGGCTTGATGGCAGGGGCCTTTACCTACTGAGCCATCTCAATAATACATGTTATTTTTAAATTTAAAGTAATTTTGGGCTGGAGAAAGGACTCAGTGGATAAAGCTTTTGCCANTCAATCATGAGGACCTGAGTTCAGATCCCCAGAACCCATGTAAAGACAGACTTGGTGGCACACACCTGTAATCCCTGCANTCCTATGGTGAGTGACAAAGACAGGTGAAATCCTGGAACCTTGCAGGCAGGCAAGCCTGGAGGATGCAGCAGAGATGAGACCCTGTCTCAAACCAAGTGGAAGGTGAGGACTGACTTCTCCGACCTCTACACACCCAGTGCATGCCCAGATTTTTTTTAAGATTTATTTTTATGTGAATTTGTGCGTGAGCGCTTATGTGTGTGTGTGTGTACGTGTGTGTGCATGTGTATGCCTGTGTGTGCATGTGTGTGTGTGTGTGTGTGTGTGTGTGTGTGTGTGTGCATGTACTCATGCAGCTGTGAAGGAGGGTGTCAGATGCCCTGGAGCTTGAGATACAGGTGGCTGTGAGCTACCACATGTGGGCACTGGGAACAGAACTCAAGTCCTCTGGAANAGCAGGGAGAACTCNTAGCCACTGAGCCATCTCTCCAGCCCCACAAAGATTCTTTTAAAAGAATTTCTGTTGGGCTCTATTGGTTTAGGAAGACANGCTTGAGGGAACCATGGACAAGGAGGGTGCTGCCTCAGCACCAGGAAGACAAGGACTTATGTCCTCTGGGAGCCCCCGAATACAATGGAAAGTTGTTTGCTTAGATGAACTTTCCAAAGCCTGCCTTCTCTGAGAGGGTGAGTCAGATGTGCACATCTGTGGGCCTGTAGTATGTTTTGATAACACAGCTGTCCTGATGTTGCTGCCTCCACCCCTGACNTGCAGCATCCTTAACTTATTTGAATGAATGAGGGACACCAGTGCCTGGGGATGGAGGGGGGAAGGGGCGTAGAGAGCTGCCCCCAGTGTACACAGGCTCTCCTGGGACAGCTGTGATAGAACTCTGTCATCTGAGCCTTGCCCCTAGAGTGCAGTGGGACTGCCACATATCTCAGGCGTGGGACAATGAGACTGTGTGAGTGGTCAGCCATGAGAAAGGGGAACTGCTGCTGTTCTCTGGTCTCTGTGGGCCTCCCTTGGGCAAGAAGGGAGACCCCAGAGGACAGATCAGGAACCTGACAGCATAAGGCAGGAATGAGCTGTAGCCTTTAGAACTTGAAGCACCATAAAGGGGAGTGTTCCATGTAGACCAGCAGAGGCCTGTCCTGCCCCATGGAACATCGGCAATAAATGACCCCCAAGACCCCTTCTACCTAGACAGTCCTCTGGTAACTTCTCAGAGCCTAANCATGACAGGACCTCAGGGGCCTGCTANGTCTCAGAGTGCTTCTGTCCTGCCTCACCATCCTTCCCATCNGTCATAGAGGAGGTGGGGTGCCGATCACGCTGCTCCAAATAGCCCCAGGCTGTATGTAGTGAGCAGATGAGAGACAGTGTGCTTCAGCCCATCCTGTCTCA
The DNA here is from genome assembly GCA_001675575.1 of Neotoma lepida. NCBI lineage: Eukaryota > Metazoa > Chordata > Mammalia > Rodentia > Cricetidae > Neotoma > Neotoma lepida. The sequence continues at coordinate 668,941 of LZPO01027373.1, forward strand.
CTCCCAGCCCACTCTTTACTCTAGGTGGAAGAAACACAGACAGAACTCCTGGAGACGCTGGACAAAGAGGGAAGGATCCTGGAAGGAAGGCATGAGGAAGCTGGGCAAGGTGAGGACTGAGAGGCCACAGGAGGCTCCTCAGGGGGCCCTTGGCCTCAGAGGGGTGATGGGACTTTCCTCTTGGGGCGTGTCTTCAACATTCTGTCACCATGCTTTGCTTTCCTTTATTTGAGCTTCCTCCCCACCACACCCATTTTTCTTTCATTTTAAAAGCGTCTACAGGAAGTCTACCCACCTTAGGAGGGCATAGCAGCACACGCCTATAATCCCAGCAGTTGGGAGATGGAGGCAACAGGCAGATCAGGAATTCAAGGCAAGCCTNTGCTATACACACAAAGTGGAGATCGGCTTGGGCTGTTTTAAACCATGTCTCAAAAAGGGAGGGGTCAGGGTCTAGAAAACCCAGACAAACGGAATCCCTCTTTTTATAACCACCTTCCATCCCTACAATGATGACTCCTAAAAATCACAGCTAAAATGGGGCTAGGGAGGTGGTTCCATACATAAAAATGTATGTGGCACAAGTGTGAGAACCTGAATTCAGATCCCCAAAACTCATGTAAAGATGGACCACAGTGTGCATCTATCACCCCTGCTGCTTTCATATGGTGAGACGAGAGGTGGAGACAGGAAAATCCCCAGAATCTCACAGTCCAGCTAATCTAATGTCTGTAGTGGCAAACAAGATCAACATCTGAGGTTACCCCCTGACCTCTGCTTATACCATAGACACACATAGATATAGAAGAAATTATGGCTAGGATAGTCAGATGTGCCTCGTGGCTCGCAATCCCATCACACACAAAGCTAAAGGTAAGAGGACCACT
>LZPO01027373.1:677454-688155 GCA_001675575.1 Neotoma lepida
TTTCCTGGAACTCACTTGGTAGCCCAGGCTGGCCTCGAACTAACAGAGATCTGCCTGCCTCTGCCTCCCAAGTGCTGGGATTAAAGGCGTGTGCCACCACTGCCCGGCACCCTGAGCCATTTTTAAAAACCCTTTCTTTAAAAGATTTATTTATTTATTATGTATGCAGTGTCTACCTGCATGTATGCCAGCACGCCAGAAGAGAGCACCAGATCTCACTATGGTGTGTATGGTACAGGCCAGAATCACAATGGATGGTCATGAGCCACCATGTGGTTGCTGGGAATTGAACTCAGGACCTCTGGAAGAACAGTTAGTGCTCTTAACCTCTGAGCCACCTCTCCAGGCCCAACTGAGGCATCTTACCGGCACTGTTTTTGTTTTTAACTCTCCAATAGCAAAAGTCAAGTTGACAGTCCACCTTAACTCTGACCTCATGTCCAGTTAGCATCTTGCTCCATAAAGTGACATGCTAGTCTAGAAAGAAGCAGTGTCCAGGGGAGAGGTGACAGGCCCANTGTGCCAAGTGAGTGAAGCAGCTTCCCAAGCTCCTTTTCGGTTTGTTACAGAAAGAAAAAAATCTGATATTAGCACTGAAAAACACCACCCTGCGGCAGGAGGTTGAGGATCTACAGTTCCAAGCTGGGAACAGGTTGACCATGACAAGGTAGCCATCCCCCTTTCTCCCACTCCCAACCTTCTGCCAGAACTTCCAGCTGGGAGGGACCCGGAAGAGCCTGGGGACTGGATTGACAAGTGGGCCCAGGACCTATCTTGGGAACATGACTCCTCTTTCCTTGGGAGTAAGGAAGCCCAGTTTCTCAACATGAGAAAGAGGAAACAGGAAACAATCCACCTGAGCAGGCATGCGTGGAAGGAGTCGGTCCTGAGGCTTTGTGAGTGAGCGCTGTTGTCCCGTGTCCTGGGCAGTTGAATACGTGACATATTTTCTGGTAGAATCCTCCTCCAGATCCTAAGAGCTAGGTCCTGTTATCCCCGTTTGCTGATGAGGAAACTGAAACTCCATGTCACCTAAGGTGACCCAGCTAGGTGTGAGGCTCAGCCTGGAGCCACCCAGAGCTCCACCTGTAAGGNTTTGGTGCTTGGTCAACACTAGAATCATCCNTCACATACAGGAAGGCAGAGGGGGGTGGTTGGGGGAACACCTTGGAGACAGCTGGTGACTCCCCTCCTCAGGAATGATTCCGGAGGGAATGGGGTTGGTTCAAGCTCCCTCAGGCAACCCCTGCTCTATCTGTACCACAGGCAGTTCCAGAAAGATCTACTTCAGGACCTCGAAAAGGAGTCACAGAATGGCTACTGCTGCAGCAGGCGGAGGAGCCACTGAGCCTCTTCCATCTTACCGTGCCCTCTGCTGCATCTCAGAGGCCTCTGTCCTCATCATATAGACACGGTGCCTGGGCCCACCATGGCTCCCAGACTCACCACTCCCTCCAAAGTCTGTGGAGAAGAGGGTAAGACTCCATTCTTCTCCCAGGATGAACCAGGTGGGCAGCAGGAGATGTGTTTAGGTCACAACACTGATGGCAGAGGTTGGGCCACCAGGATCACCCAAGAAGTGCCTTCTCTTAGTTGGCCCAAGGAACAAGTAAGTAGAGTTACCCACCCCAACCCCATCCTCATGAGGGCATTCAGGACTTCTCCCATGGCAGCTGGCGCCATTTTGACCACCTGACAAAGAGGGGACAGCCTCCGCTCCCAGATCATCAACTTTGCTGACAACTCACTGACCCATCAAGTTCTTATTACCACACCCATAATTCTCACTCAGAGGAAAACTGTAAGAGACGCAATCCAAGAAAAAGGAATAGAGTATTGTTTTTGTTGAGATGGGGGTCTCACCACGTAGCCTAACCTTGAACTCAAAACCACCAAAACCACCATGCCTCAGCCTCCTGCGTGCTGGGGACATGGGGATGTGCCACCTCATCCAGCCAGATAAAGAGTTGAATTTGCTGTAGTGAGTTGAATTTGCTGTAGTGCTAAGCACTGTAAATATTTTTAAGCATATTTATCTAAGGTCTTAATGTGAAAATGAAATCTTTTTGTTAAAAATAAAACTATATTTTCATGTTCTTTCCAGGGAGGATATTTCATTCTATGTTGCCTTGGTTACTTTTCTGTTGCTGTGGTAAACTTCCCTGATGAAAGCAGCTTAAGGGTGGAAGGGCTTATTTCAACTTAGGGTTCCAGGGGGATAGAGTTCATCATGGTGGCAGGAACATGAGGCCTGCCTGTCACCTGACATCAGCAGTCAGGAAGGAGGGCAAGGCTATGGAGCCTGAAGGCCCACCCCCAGCAACATACTTCCTCCAGCAAGGAAGTGACCTAGAGGTTCCAAAACCTTCCCAAACAGTGCCACCACCTGGGGACCATGTGTTCAAAACATGTGAACCTATGGGAGACACATCATATTCAAACCACATCCATCAGGACATGCTAATCCTCTTACATGGTATGTTCTCAGAAGGTATGTCTCACAGTTACTTCAATGGAGGGCAGTGTTTCTCAACATGTGGGTCGTGACCCCCTTTGGGGGGGGTCATACATCAGATATCCTGCATATCAGATATTTACAATGCAATTCATAACAGTAGCAAAATTACAGCTGTGAAGTAGCAATGAAAATAATGTTATGGTTGGTGGGTCACCACAGCATGAGGAACTAGTTGTATTAAAGGGTCACAGCNTGAGGAAGGTTGAGAACCACTGGTATACCATCTTTAGATAGTTTCATGTTCTAAGCCGCCCTAAAACAATTCTGGTTGAAATATCTTTTAAATATCTGGTTGAAAACACTTTTTAAAAAACGTTTATTTTCATGTATGTGTATGCATGTGCCTCCGTGTGCAGATGCCAGCAGAGGCCAGACCTGGGCATCAGATCCCTTGGAGCTGGAGTCAGAAGTGATTGTGAGTCACTTGACATGGGTGCTGGGAACTGAACTCAGATCCTTCATGAGAGCAACAAATGCTCTTAATCACTGAGCCATCTCTCCAGTCTCTTTACAAAAAAAAAAAAAATCCTGTGTGTTTGTGTGTGTACGTTGCTGGTGCATGCCTGTGGGAACGATTGCTGGGAACAGCAGGATATGAGCAGAGAAGTAGCCAGGGAGCCGTGGCATGGGAGGGAAGAGGCCCTGTGGAAAACACCAACCAGAATCTCCAGTCCTGACACTTCTCCAGGATGGCAAGTAAAGTCCCTTCCCAGGGTCCCCTTGCCATGGAGAATGGAACCATTCAGAGCCCTGCTCAGAAAAGAAACAGGGATATAGACCAGAAAGGAGGAACTGGGAGGGAGCATTGGGGTCACAGAAGGGCCACGGGGAACGGCTATGACAAAAATAAGTGAGTGTAGCTGTGGGCGGAGGTGAGACTTATGATGCTGGCTATTACTGCCTCTGCATAATTTTTTCAAATTATTTGACTATGGGTTTTTTTTGTTTTGTTTTGTTTTGTTTTTTGTTTTTTTTTGTCTGCCTGGTGCCCTTGATGGTTGTGAGCCAACATGTGGGTGCTGGGACTCAAACTTAGGTCCTCTGGAAGAGTAGCCAGTGTGGGCTTAACTGCTGAGCCATCTCTCCAGCCCCTGCGCATATTTTTTGAGGGAAGAAAGACTTTAACTTTGTTGTTGTTTGTTTTGTTGAGACAGGATCTCATTTAGTCCAAGCTGGCCTCAAACTCATGATGTAGCCCAGAGTAGCCTTCCACTTCTGATCCTCCTGCCTCCATCTCCTGAGTGCTGGCATTACAGGTGTGTGCTACTACACCTGACTAACGTTTTTAAGTGTGAGTGTTATCACGAGAATACTTAAGTAGGTGTACTTGCAGGTGCCCATAGAGGTCAGAAGAACTCCTAAAGCTGGAGTTACAGGTGGTTCTGAGTTTCCCAATATGGCTGCTGGGAATAGAAGTCCAGCCCTTCTGACAGAGCTGAAAATGCTGTGAACTGCTGAGCCTTCTCTTCAATCCTCCTGNCTAATTTTGTTGTTGTTGTTGTTGTTGTTTTTGAGAGAGAGTTTCACTATGTAGTCTTGGCCAGCCTGGCACCCACTATGGCCTCAAACTCACAGAAATCTGTTTGCCTCTGCCTCCTGAGTATTGGGATTAAAATCATGATCACCCCAATGTAATGTTTTTAAATGAAGGAAAAATAGTATTTGATGACAAGTAATTTGAAACAGGTTTTTTGGTGTCCATAAATGTCTTCTTGGAACATGGCCACATGTACTGTCTGTGGTTGTGTTTGCACTACAGCGGAAGCTTGGCTTGTCCAGCCTAAGATAGTGACTGTCCAGCTTCATACAGAAAAAGCATGCTGACACTGACCTTTGCTCTCAACGTTGATGTCCCTAAAAGCATTTTCACTTAAATGANATAGAAAGAAACTTCTCAAAGAGCAAACCACACAGATTAAAAAAAAAAAATACAGAAAAACCTTAAATACTAAGCCTGGGATGTAATGCTTGCCTGGCATACACAAAGGCCCAGGTTCAATCCCAGCACCACATAGACCCAGTGAGATAGCACAAAACTATAATCTCAAGCTCTAAGGAAGTGGAGGCAGGAGGATCAGAAGTTCAAGGTCACCCTCGATTACATAATGAGTTTAAGGCCAGCCTGGGTTACATGAAACTTCATCTCAAACAAAAGAGATATATAACATAGTGCAAAGAATTCATTTTTTCTTCTTACAGTTTTACACTTTGCATATTTTAATATTTTGGGTTTGGACTTTTTGTTTTTAGATTTAGATTTTTGCTTCCCTGTACCTAAGGATGCTTTTCCCTGGAAAATCCCTCCAGGGTTCTGGGGAGACGTGTTCCCTCTGCAGAGCATGGCAAGCAGCCTNGTGAAGAGCGGCCTCAGCGAGCTGAGCATAGGCCTCTCTGCTTGCTCTGCCCCCTGCTGGCTGACCTTGCCTAGCCCAAGCCCAGGATCCTTATCTGTTTAAGGAAGGTTTGGGTCTCCCCAGGCCCTCCGGTTCTTCAGTGGCTGGTCCCCCAGGGCTGAAAGAAGCTCTGAAGAGCAGTGGCTTAACTGCTTGCCTCAGACTCCACAGTCTCAAAGGAGGTGCTAAGATCTGTCCAGATCACAAGGTCTAGCTGGGAGTTTCCAGGGGATAAGCCTCACATAGATAGTGTCCACGTCTCCCAGATATCCAGCATGTGGGATCTGCTCAAGGCCCTGGGGAGTGAGCCTTTATGTCCTTGAGTGTGCTGTAGACCCTAAGTCTAGCCTGTGGGCCGTCGAAGGCTCTCAGAGCACCTGTTCTCTGTACCCCATTGTATTTTTCATAGTGCACAACTATCTAAGAACCTGTGTGATTACTCTAAGACCATTTACCTCTAGTCCTTTAGGGGTGAGCATGTGGCCCTCAAAGCTGGACCAGGCCTGGATTACTCATACTTGATTCCCAGAGCCTTAAAAAGGCACGTGGCACTTTGTGGCCTTAGATACATATTGGTGAATGGATGGATGGATGAGTGGGTGGGTAGATGGATGGGTAGATGAGTGAGTATATAAATGGATGGCAAATGGATGGCTTGGGGGTTAGATGGGTGAGTGGATAGATGGGTAAGTTGATGAATGGATGAATCAATGGATAGATAGGTGGATATGTAGATGGATGGTTAGAATTGGTGAATGGCTAGACATAAGAATAGATGAGTGAGTATATTTATGGATGGGTGAGTGCATGGATGGATGGATGGATGGATGGATGGATGGATGGATGGAAGGATGAATGGATGGATGGATGGGTGGTTGGATGGATGGTTGGATGGATGGAAGGATAGATGAGTGCCCCAGAATGGTTTTCACAGCAGGGACATAGTTTTACCTTCTTTCTAATCCAATGATTCCCAAAGGGACAAAGAATAGATGAAGTCAAAAGGTCAAGACACAAGTGGTCCAGGCTACATTATAAAACTGGAAAAGTCACTCCCATTCCTGGTGTCTAGTCTGGGGTAAGTCACGGGGTAGGGACTATGTGTCTGGAATAGACAGCCTTGGAAATAAACCATCTTGGAATGTTCAAGTTCTAGAAATCATATATCAATTAGTTTTCATTTGTCATGTATTTACTGAGAATACATGACATGTACAAGAATGAAATCATGGTGGGTGTGGTGGCATATACCTTTATTCCCAGCATCCAGGAAGGAGAGGCAGGTAGATTCCCATGAGTTGGAGGCCAGCCTGGTCTACATAGTGACTTCTAGGCAAGCCAGGGCTATATATCAAAACCTTGTTTCAAAAGCAGACAAAACCAACAATTATGGATCATGAAGAAAGCAGATATTAATGACAAGAGCTAGTCAGACAAGCTACACACTGGCTTAAAAGAACTTTTATTTTCTTGTAATATACTTTGTGTGTTCATGCGTATTTGTGGAGGGGGGGGCATAGAACAACCTTGAATACCATCCTCAGGAATGCCATGCAGTGTGGTTGAGACAGGGAGACAGGGTCTCTTGTTGGCCTGAAGCTCACAGGCTGGATTGGCCATCCAGCCCTAGGGATCTTCCCATCTCTGCCTGCTCTGCCCTGGGGTTTATAGGCTCATGCTGCCACATCTGGATTTTATGTGAGTTCTGAGGACTGAGCTGAAGTCCTAATGCTTCCAAGGCAGGTACATTACCCACCAGGCTGACTCCCCCAGCCTAGAAGAACTTCTATCCCATGCACAGGACATTTTAGGGAGATGTGACCTTTCACTAGACCCTCGTGTGTTGTGGTTGGTATCTTGGAATCCCAGAAAAGGGAATCTCAGAGTCATAGAACCTTAAGAGATTCTCCAAGGAGTAAGTGAAGCCTTAGAATGTTCAAAATGCCAGCCTTAACATAGGAAAACAAGAGGAACCTTAAGACAGAACTCATCCCATTCTCCTACTACATAGACAAACATGTAAAGTCAGAGTCCCGCAGAACTCTCACCACCACCCCACCCCATCCCCCCACCCCCATTATGAAGAGACCAGACCTCTACTCATTCAATGAACAAAAAGGCAGCACACCCTGCACACCGAGGCTTGCTGGAGCCCACCTGCAGTCCCAGCACTTGGAGGGGGAGGGTTAGGAGTTCAGTGCTTATGTTTAGTCTCATTGCTATGTTTAGTCTCAGAGCTAGTTGGTATAGATGACTGGTACCACTGTATTCCTCAGGAAAAAGTCAGTCAACAAGTGCTCTATGCTCACTTGGTGTCTTAGGTGCTGTTCTATTGCTGTGAAGAGACACCATGACCAAGGTAATTCTTAGGAAAGAAAGCATTTAACTGGAGGCTGGCTTACAGTTCTAGAAGCTTAGTCCGTGATCATCATGGTGGACTGAGGGTTTTACATACTGATCCACAGGCAACAGGCAGAGACAGAGAGAGACTGAGCCCAGTGGCATGGGCTTTTGAAACCTCAAAGCCCACCCACCCCCAGTGATCCACCTTCTCCAACGAGGCCACACCTCCTAATCCTTCCTAAACAATTGCACTAACTGGGGACTAAACATTTAAACATATGAGCCTAAGGGGGAGGGGCATTCTCATTCAGACCACCACACTTGGCTAGCCTGGTAGAACCAGAAACTCAGAGTTTTTCCTGTTGATTTGCTTNTTGCTTCAAAGACTACTACCTGCCCCCAACACCTCCTTATTTTTGAGATAGGGTCTCAAATACACCATAATCTCAAACTTACTATATAGCTGAGGATAGCCTTGAACTCTTGATCCTCCTGCCTCCACCTCTCCAGTGGTAGCAATAGGAGCCTGTGCCACCATGCCTGATTTATGCTGGAGATCAAACCCAGGACCTCCTGCATGCTAGNCAAGCATTATACCAATAGAGCTAACATTCCAGAAGTCTTGGGAACAGCNTTGCAAACTATTGGTCTAAGTCTTTAGTGATCTGGTGCAGGGAGAAGCCAGAGCCTTCAAGGCTATCAGTCAACAAATTCAGCCAACTCTAGCCTACTACTGGGGCAACAAGGACTGGCTTCATCTGGCTCCTCTTCCAAGACACATTTCTGGATTTCTGTAGCATTGAATAACATGCAGATGTTTCCAGATGTCCATATTGCTGACCACTATCCCATACATCCTCCTTATATGGATGGTTTTGTGGTTTATATTTTAATGCAGGATTTCCAGCAGCCCAAGGCTGGCCTTATTTTTGCTGGAGATAGCCTTGAACTCTNGATCCTCCTGCCTCCACCTCCAAAGGGCTGGGATTACAGGCAAGTAGCACCATACTCAGTTTATGGCAGTGCTGGAGATTGAGCCCAGGGCTTCATGCAAGCTAGACAAGCCCTCTACAAACTGAGCTGTATCCTCAGTTCCTGATCCTCTTGGCATTTCTCTCTCCCCTGCCACCACATTGATTCAATCCATGAGTCAGGCATCGATTGAAGTTTTGAAGGCCGCTCCTTTTAGAGGACCTCTGCCAGGCTGTGGCTGCAATCGAGGAGCAGGAACCCGTGATTGCATCCAGAGTCTTGCTTGGGCTCCAATGATGTCACCAAGCAAGGCATGGACNGCATCTGGGAGAAGTGTCTTCAGAAGCTTGGCCAAAGGGAAAGAGACTGAAGAAATCAACTCGCTGTGGCTGAGCTGGCAAATTACTTCACCCTGGTTGAGACTGAGGCCGGCACCGCCGAGCTCCTNAACGTGGCTCCTGAGGAACTAACACGTAAAAACTTGATAAACAGGAGCACATAACTGAAGATGATGCAAAAGGGAAGGAAACAGTNGAACCACAAAGAAAATCCCGGACATGGTGGCCCGTGCTTGCAATCTCCCCACTTTGGGAGGCTAAAGCAAGAAAACCATTGCGAGGACCAGATTGGCTAGCCTGAGCTATGTAGCAAGAGTAAGATTCTGTCTTAAGAGAAATAACAGAGGAAGGGGCTTCACAAGGAAGGGTGCAGCAGATCTGCAGACCTCAGACTTCAAGTAGGAACCTGANGGAAAGCGTGGTGGTGCATGCCTGTCATCTTAGCACTGGGGGCAGCAGAAGGAGATGGAGAATTAAGGTTGGCCTGGGCAGCATAGCTGACACCCTGGCTAGAAAACAAACCAACCAACCTTTTACAGNACTAGAGAGATGACTGAGCAGTTAAGAGCACTGGCTGCACTACCAGAGGACCCAGGTAAATATTTCCAGGACCCACAGCAACTAACTCATACAGCAACTGACTCACACGGCAACCCCATTATTCCAGTTCAAGGCGATCCAATGCCCTCTTCTGGCCTCCATGGGCACTGCATGCAAATAGTATACAGATAATCAGGCAAAACATGCATACATATAAAATAAAAATAAATCGGGGAGCCAGGCATGGTGGCACATACCTTTAGTCCCAGCATTCAAGAGGCAGAGGCAGGAGGATTTCTGTGAGTTGGAGACCAGTCTGGTCTATAAAGCCAGTTCCAGGACAGCCAGCAACCAGGTCTATTACACAGAGGAACCCTGTTTTGAAAAAAAAGAAAAAAAAACTGGGAAATTTGGAGACCTGGACCCCCAAATCCCAGCAATTCCCTTTAAGAGAGAGATATTTACAAAGCAGTAGCTGCTTATGGTAGATCTAGTTTTTATTTGTTATTATTGGGGGGCATTTCACACAGACCACAGCAGGTGTGTGGAGGTTGATGAACAACTTTAGGGAGTTGATTCTCTCATTCCACTACGGAATCCCAGGATGGAGCTCAGGTCATCAAGTTAGTGCGACANGACATTTTACTTAATGAGTCATCTCCACAGCCCACCCAGGTACAAGTGTCAGCAATGACTCTTCCTTAGGAGGACCCTCAAGTGCCTCAGGATTATTCCAGAAGGCACTGCCAAAGGAGGTGACAGCTCCCTACTGTCCTGAAGAACTTCCAAGTAAGATGGTGGTTACCCAGGCTGGCCTTAAACTTCTGACCGTTCTGCCTCCACNTCCTGAGTGCTGGTATTACAGCGTGTATCATCACACCTTTAAATGTATTTTAAACAGTGTAGCCCAAGAATGTTCATAAAGTCCATAGTGGTACACTGTGATACTCTGGGTCCACACACTCACAACTGTTTTCTGACACCTGAGCTCTAGACCTGTTCTGCAGATCTCCTTCATAGGATGTGCTCTGTACAGATCTGTTTTGTTTTGTTTTTTTTAGAGACAGGGTCTCTCTATGTAGCCCTGATTGTCCTGGAACTCACCACTATGTAGACCAGGCTGGCCTTGAACTCACAGAGATCAGCCTGNCTATGTCTCCCAAGTGCTAGGATTAAAAGTATGTGCCACCATGCCCAGCTCAGATGTACCATTCTTTAAATCTTTGGGTTGTTTGGGAGTTTGGGAGGATGCTGTTTTGTTTTGAGACAAGGTCTCACTATGTAGTCCTGGCTGGCCTGAAACTCATGGAGATCTGCCTTTCTCTGCTGGGTAGTAAGAATGACCTTGAATATCTGATCCCTCTGCCTCCACTTCTCAAATCCTAAGATTATAGCATGAGCCATCATGCCCTGCTCAGTTCCTTCAGTTCTGGGAATGGAACCCAAGACTACATGTGTGCTAGGCTACCAACTGAGCCACATCCCAGCCCTAAAGTGACCTCCTGTCCCAAAATGGGTGTATTCATATCCCAAGATTCCATATCAGGAAGTAATCTTCATGCCAGATGGAACTATGGAGAGAATCAATCTTTAACTC
>LZPO01027373.1:724296-741870 GCA_001675575.1 Neotoma lepida
CACTAGGGAAGGCTGAGGCAGCAAGACTGCAAGTTTCAGGCCTGCCTGGGCTACAAGAGTAAATTCAAGGCTAGCCTGGGCAATTTAGCAAATACTGTTTCAAAATAAAAAGTAATGAAAGGATGTGGACTATATCTCAGTTGTAAAGCATGTCCCAGCACACCCAAGGCCAGAAATGGAGGAGAGGGAAGGAGGGAGGGGGGAAAGAGGGTGGGAGCCCCTGCAGGTGCCTTCCCTTTCCTGAGGCAATGGAGATAACCATCCCTCATCTTCCTTTTCCCTTCTTTTCCAGTGAAGTGCATCCGTAGTACCCCAGANTATTTTGCTGAAAGGCTATTCAAGGCCATGAAGGTATGTAGTGGGGTTAGTGGGAATGAGGTTGGGGGAGGGAAGACTCCACCCACACCCTCAATCCTTGGTGTCCAGTGGCCAGAAAGAGCCTGTTCTGGTTTGATTTTTGTTGCTGTGATAGAATACTGTGACCAGGGGTGGGGAGCAAAATAAGAAAAAAAAGATTTAAAAAAGATTCTGACTAAAAGCAACTTAGGGGAGGAAAAATGTATTGGCTTATTGTGGGGTGGCTACCCACCAACCCCACAGTTCCCCAGAGTTTTCTTGGGTGAGAATAGCAGGAAATATTAGATAGAAGGATTTTAGAGTGTGGAGATAAAGATGGAAAATACAGGATAGCCTCGAGAGGGCCTGGAACCTATTTCATCCAGCCCTGACTGTCTCTGCCCCAGGGTATTTATAGAAAAGCTAAGGGGTAGAGCAAAAGACCTTCCTCCAGCAAAGCCATGTGCAGACCGTCCCAGACACCTGCACTCAGGCCCGTGGTCCAATCATCCTCTCTGTGCAGACCTGCTGGATAAAGCCACTAGGAACCTGAAAATGGCTCCTACAGCTTTCACTTCTAGGACACTGTCCATCAGGGAGGGAAGTTGGGGTGGAACTGAAGCAGAAGTGAGTCGTGGAGGGCCTGCTTGCTGACGCACTCGGGTCCATGTTCAGCTAGCTTTGGTATATAGCCCAGGACTACCTGTGTAGGAAGTAGTGCCTTCCACAGTGGTTAAGAGCACTGGCTGAGCCAGCGGTGGTGGCACATGCCTTTAACTCAGGAGGCAGAGGAAGGCAGATCTCTGTGAGTTCAAGGCCAGTCTGGTCTACAAAGCAAGTTCCAGGACAGCCAAGGCCACACACAGAAACCCTGTCCCCCTCAAAAAAAAGTAATTAAAGAGTAGCAAAGTGGTGCATACTTGCAATCCCACAGCTTGGCATGGTGGGGCGGGAGGATCAGTAGTTCAAGGTCATCCTGAACCTCATCACAAAAGCACAAAACCAGGCTGNCGGGTAAAGGTGCTTTAGTTCAGTCCGTGGGACCATCATAGTGGAAGGCAAGAACAGACTGCTAAAGGTTGTCCTCTGACTTCCACACACACTCCACAGCATGTACATACCCACCCACACAAATAAATAAATGTCATTTCAAAAAGTTTTATGAGTTGGAGAGATGGCATGGTGGTTAGGGACACTTGCTGCTCTCCCGGAGGACCTGAGTTCAGTTCCCAGAACCTATATCAAACAGTTCACAATTGCCTGTAACTCTAACCCAAGGGATCTCATGCCCTTTCTGTCTTCTGCGGTCACCTGCACACATATGGCATATATACAAATAGATACATAGATAAAAATAAAGATACATCTTTGAAAATTTTTAAATCATAAAAATAAGTAACAAGGGCTGGAGAGATGGCTCAGAGGTTAAGAGCACTGATTNTTCTTCCAGAGGTTCCGAGTTCAATTNCCACCAACCACNTGGTGGCTCANAACCATCTGTAATGAGATCTGGTGCCCTCTTCTGTATACATAATAAATAAAATTTAAAAAAATTAACAAACCAGAATATTTCAATGTNTATCAGACCACTTTAGAAAACACTTNGGCATCTGTCAGTAATCTCTCCACATTCCTAATGCTGATCATTGTGACCAGGGGACTGGTTTCCCTCTAGGCATGTTCCAAAGGACAGCATTTCCCAGGCTTTCTCTCATATGACACAGATACCTGTGACATTTCCATGGCACATTAGAGTAAATGAACATTTGCTATGAGAGATCCAGGAGCACCGGCTGTCCCAGCCCTTCTCAGCTGCTCCAAAAGTACAGAGTGGATGGTCAGACATGCCCCATGAGCGCTGTCGCTCATGCCCTCATGTCCTCCAGGGCCTGGGGACTCGAGACAACACCCTGATCCGCATCATGGTCTCCAGGAGCGAGCTGGACATGCTTGACATTCGGGAGATCTTCCGGACCAAGTACGAGAAGTCGTTGTACAGCATGATCAAGGTGAGTGGCCTGTGGGGGATGGGGAGGGGAGCAGAGAGTTCCCGCTACCACCTAGGTCTTGGGAACCTTTACACAGGAACNTGTGGGTCTTGGGCATTCCAAGAGCTCTTGCTTTAGAGCATTTTTGAGAAAGNTTAAGCATCAGGAGAGCTGGTGACAAGAGCAACTGGAAAGGAAGGCATGGAGGCTGGAGAGATGGCTCATCTATTAAGAGCACTGGCTGTTCCTGCAGCCAGGTTCAGTTCTCAGCACCCACATAAAGGCTCACAACCATCTATAATTCTAGTTCTAGGAGATCTATTGCCCTCTTCTGGCCTCCCCGGGCACTGCACCCATATGGTACACATGCATATATGCAGGCAAACACTCACACATATATGTAAAAATAAATAAAACTTTAAAAAGTCAGGCATGACTGGATCCTGCAGGGCTTACAAATAGATTTAAGGGCAAAGATGCTGTNCCAAGGGCAGTGGGTGTCCACAGTCTCTACAGAGAAGTTCATTGAAGAACACAAATGAACATTAATTAGAGAACCCTGGAGCCCGCTGGGTAATTAGTGCTATCTCAGGGGTGGCCATCCTATGGGGCCTTGCCAAGAGATCGTCAGATGTAGTAGTTTTATAGGCCAACAGGGGAAAAGATCCAATTTGTGCTCATAAATGGTATCCAAAGAGGATTTTTATGGGTGTCATGCCCTGGACATTCCATGGAGAAATAAGTTTGGAAAAATCTAGAAAAAGCAATGATGCTGTTGCACAGGGACTTTACCTTGGAGCTTCTCATAGCTGTTAATATTTTGAGGTCCATTCCAACGCCTCAGGGAATAAGTCATCTATGTCATATTTGCTTGACTTTGAGCATTTTCNCATGGGTTTGTTCATGGAACTGTGCTTCCATGAAATGTTTCCCTTGGATGTGCTGCACCTGGGACAGTGGAATGCCAGGGCCATGGGAGGACAGCAAGCATCTCAGAATTCCATGACTNGTGAAGTTAACATGGCAGTGAGTTGTTATTACCAGAAGTACTTATACCTCAGGAAATATGGCAAATGACATACCTCAGAGACTTGCTCCTTCCTGTCTTTCCCAGAGAGCTGATTGCTGGATAGTGACCGGCACTGCACTGTTTGGTGGCCTCAGCCACTGCAGGCGGGAGGAGAGGCAGGGCTGGTGTGTGTGTNCTGCCCCGCCCCCCTCTTCTTGTCCAAGAAGAGCCAGGGCTGTGTGTGAGGTCACCTTTNTTCCTCTCTCCCCAGAATGATACCTCTGGTGAATACAAGAAAGCTCTGCTCAAGCTGTGTGGAGGAGATGATGAGTAAGTGGGTTCCGGACCCCAGGACAGAAGGATGGCCTGACCCTTCTGGGGACCGTCCCCAGTGGATGCAATGGGTAGATTGCGTGAGCCTGGGTCTCCTCTGAGGCTGGAATGCCAAATGAGAGGGGAAAGTGGCAATCTCTGCTGTCTCGGGGTCTGAGTGTCTGAACAAGTGTGGAACAAGTTCTACTATATGTGGAACTCTCTGCTGTGTGAACTTGGAAGTCAGTCTGCCATCTGGACCAGGAATTAGAATTCAGGGGATTTAAGCTGGGCATGGTGGCACACACCAGAGGTAGGCAGATTTCTCTGAGTCCAGCCTGGTCTATGTAGCAAATTCCAGGCCAGCCAGGACTGCATAGTGAGATCTTGTCCCAAAAAGTGAAAGGAGGAGGAGCCAGGAGGAGAGGGCTTTGAGAAGCCACCTCTCAGAAGGCCTGGTGATGAGGACTGGCCTGGCTTCTTCCTGTGACTGCCAATGCATTCAAGAGGGAGGTGGCAGGCGGGCTGCAGGGGCCCTTCCTAGAATATTAAACTAGGTGACTACATCAGGACATGACCAAATTTATACCAAGGAAATTGTGGGTGCTTTGACTTCCTTCTCCAGGGTTCAATGGCCAGTTAAGGAAGGGACATGAGAGCTTCCTGTTGACTACACTCAGACCACAGAGGCCACAAATCTGTGCCACACACACTGGCCCCTCACATGTCCAGGTGCCTTGCAAAAAGAGATATGGGAATGATATAACCATATCATCCGCCCTTGGCTTATTTGAGAGAGGATTTGGACAGAAGTTGCCCATGCTATAAGGAAGGAAGAAGAGATGGAGGGACTGCCCTATCTGGGCCTGGGACCAAAAAGGCTGTTGGGGAAAGCCCCCCTGCATAGGTTAGAAGGGAGCTAAAGGGAGGGCAGGAAAATCTCTGGACTAGAGGGTCCTCTGATGAGCTCAGGCTGGAGAAGAAATAAAGCCAGAGAGGTCTGCGTTGGTGTTAGGGGTATGTGTGTGTATGTGGTGTGTGTGTGTGTGTGTGTGTGTGTGTGTGTGTGTGTGTTAGGATACATGTGTTGGGGTATACATTGTGGTTTCACCAAATGTTCCTGTGTGTCCTTGTGTTAGAATGTGTGGGGTGTCTCACGCTGTGTCGGTTGTACTTATGCTGTGTGTTGATTGCATGTGTGCGTTGGGCATAAGAGTGTGGTGGAAGCGTGGGGTCTCACCCATGATGACATTCCCTCCTACCCTCTCCCCGAACCCCTCCATTCCAGTGCGGCTGGCCAGTTCTTCCCGGAGGCAGCACAGGTGGCCTATCAGATGTGGGAACTTAGTGCAGTGGCCCGAGTTGAGGTCAGACCCTCCCCACTTCCTGCTTGACCTCTTGATCACTGGCTTCCACTTCTGCTTGCACCTTGCCNGCTGAGCTCGTTGGTCCCCAGCTGCCCCCTGGTGGCCAACCTGAGCTGAGGCGTCTTACATCCGAAGCTTCCAGATCCCTGGCTTGGTTCTAACAGCCCAGGGAGGTGTTCTGCCTGCTCTCTACTAACAGGGCTTCCTCCAGTGAGACTGGACTGGTTCCGTGGGGGCCTCTGCATCCTGGACCTAGCAGCTGGGCTTTGCATACTGAGCTGCCCTCAGTAGAGCAGAGGGTACCCCTGGGTATATTACTATAGGAGTCAGGGGTGTACTCCTGAGGACCCTCACACCTGGGGGTCCACAAAGGACAGGATGAAAGGTTTCACAGAGGCTCCTGGCAAACCAGTCTAGACACTGTTGGGTCCTCACCCTCCTCGTGGCCTCTGTGCCTGAACCTTTCAAATGAGGGGCTTATACATGGCAATCCTGGTGGCCTAAAGGCCCTTGAACTCTGATGTTCTACTCTTCCCTAAATTTGAAGGCAAATGCTAGCACTGCAGGAGATCTCAGGTCATATGAGGAATNAGCGTGGCCTGGCAGATGGAGGTGCCTCCCAAGGCATTAAGTAACACCCAGCCTCTCAAAGANAACCTTCTCCTTCCAACCAGCCTTTCTGATAAATACAGAGAAATCGGCTTGGTGCCACATTGGTGCTGTATGAAGTGGCTGCCCTTTTACATAGAGAGCAGAGGGAGCTAGCCTTAAGTTCAGGGCTTCTGGCAAGGCTTGATGCTACATCTGTGTTGTATGAGCTGGCTGCCCTTTTACACAGAGAACCAAGGGAGCTGGCCTGAAGTTTTGTGGTCTTGGCAAGCAATAGCGTCTTAAATTTGCTGACCTTTAACCTGAGTGGGGGCAGGCATTACATTTATTTTTATGAGTTATGTTAATGACATAGGATGCATTCTTTCTAGTTTGTGATAGTATATAAAGTATGAAATTATTTTTATCTCAAAGCTGGGAATATAGCTCAATAGTAGAGTGTTTACCTAGCAAGCACGAGGCTTTCAGTTTAATTGCCACCACTGAAAAATATTTTTTCACCTGTTTATTAATTTGTTAAGTATTTTTTTTTAAATATCTGTTATGTGTCAGGCACTTGTTAGCACAAGAGGATATAAAAAGTATATACAAAAGTTTAGGCATGGTGGTGCATGCCTTTAATCCCAGTACTCAGAAGGCAGAGACAGATCTCTGTAAGTTCAAGACCAGCCTGGTCTATTTAAATGTACTTCAAGATAGATCTGTCGGGGCTGAGATGTTGCTTAGTATGTCAAGCACCCCGTCCCCAAATTATTCTAAATAAAACTGTTTAAGCAAAGATCAGGTGTGATGATGCACACTTTAATTCCAGCATGCAGGGAGGCAGAGGCAGGCAGCTCTCTGAGTTTAAGGCCATCCTGGTCTCTTTAGGGAGTTCTAGACCAGGCGAAGCTACATACATAGTAAGATACTGTCACTACACAAAATAAAACAACCGTAAAACCCAAAAACCACTTAAGCAAAATAAAAAAGAAATATTAAGACATAGNAAATACGGGAAGCAGCATGGACGTCATTGAGTAATAGCTAAAATTTGGAAATATTCTGCTTCTGAGTCTTTTGGCCTCCTTATCNAGGAGCCATGGCTACACTTGGCATCAGGGCACCGGAGCAGGGTGGTTGGGATGCTGAGGGGCCCCAGTGGAACGGTCAGCCTCCAGAGCTGGGACTGAGCCAAGTCCAATTGCAGGAGCTGCCCCTTCCCTATCCAGCACTCACCTGTCCCCAGGCCTGAGACTCTGCTCTCTCAGCCCTGAGTGGCCTTTGTCTGCTGTGCCTCCTTCCCCCAGGCTGCTTGGCTTGGGACTCAGCCTGGAAAGCCCCTGGCACTCTGCATGCTCCTCTCTNGANCTGGCTCCCCAGGGNCCTCCAGACACCTGCTGAACCTCATTCTTCTTCTCACAGCTGAGGGGTACCGTGCGTGCAGCCAATGATTTCAACCCTGATGCTGATGCCAAGGCCCTGCGGAAAGCCATGAAGGGAATCGGTACGGTGACAAGGACCAGAGAAGGCCTCTAGGCAGCAGCCTGGCAGGTTCAGCAGTGAGGGGCGAGGCAAGAGGAGGGNTGAAGCCTCCAGCCAGGCTCTGCAGGATGAGGAAGACTCTGTGGGGACTTCCTCCACCTCAGGTGGGAGGGAAGGACAGGAGAGGGTTTGGAATGAACTTGACTGGAGTCTTTCCTGGACACCTAAGTGTCTGTCCCCCAGCTTCTGAGCAGGAGCCTGGTGTGGAAGAAAGTACTGATCATCAAACTTCGGGTGTTGTTGACTCAGTAGGACTCCGGATAAGTCCTTAAACTGGGGCTCCTCCAGGCTGCATTGGCTGACAGTGGGAAAAGCCACTGCATGACTGGATGGTCAGCTGCCTACACCCAGCTGGGCCTGTGCTTGGGAAGCCCCTGCTGGGAAGGGGGGTGAGGGGTTGGCTTTGTTGTCTCTCCTCTCATGTGCCCAGCAGCAACTCCCAAGGGGTCTTGCACCTCCTGGGTCTCAGGGAATTCTTCTCATGAGAGTAATGCCTACCCAGCATCTCTATGATTGTGAGACCACGGGGGGGTGGAGGGGGGCGTCACAAATGCTCTGAAAATTAGATCCCTGTGTCAGACCTGAGGTTGGTGGCACAGACCTGAGAGACAGGAGGCAGTGCCCCAATGCCTTCAGCCAACCTGCTATGCTTAGAGGGACTCCCTGGGAGCCACTGTCAGGGAGGTGAAGACAAAGGAAATACAGTCACTAATTGTGCTGAGGTTACAGGCTTGGGAGGANCCCTGAGTGGTTACTCCATCCTATTCACNTTAGAGATGTGGAAAATGAGAACGAGAAAGGGACCTTCCCTAGGTAGGCAGCCATTGCCAGAGCCAAGATTAGAACTCAGAGGCTCTGACACCCACCCCATTGCTCGCCACCCCAACTGCCAACCAGGTGCTCCTCACCCAGTGCCTGCCACCTTCCTGGTTGTAGTTTTATCTCGTCCAGTGGCATAGAAGAAAGCAAGGAGCCCACNGGGGCCAGGAGCCCACGGGGGCCAGGAGCACATGGCCACCAACCCAGGCCTTTACCCTGACAAANATTGATGGGAACTGTCAGTGGGGGGCTGTAGGGAAAGCTGAGCCACAGAACCTCCTCTGAGGCATGTGGCTTTGGTGACCCAGGAACTGACGAAGCCACCATCATCGACATCGTCACACACCGTAGCAACGCCCAGCGGCAGCAGATCCGGCAAACCTTCAAATCTCACTTTGGCCGGGTAAGNGTCCTTCCTCCCTTAAGTCTGGGTCTCACATCATTACACCTCCCTAGCGAAGTTCAGCCTGTCACTGCCAGCTCTGGACAATTAGGTACCAGGGGCTTCATGATAATGAGACCACCCACCTGGTTGTGGCATCTTGGAACGTTCTAGCCTTGGGTTACTCTGTTCCCAGTTCTTTGTGATCAGTGAGTGATGTGTGTGTGAGATGGCTTGGTGGGGACACAGTCAAAGATGGTGGCAATTTCTGTGTGGATCTGANACTGGTGTGACCTTGGGTCTGTCCTTGCAGGATTTAATGGCTGACCTGAAGTCCGAGATCTCCGGAGACCTGGCAAGGCTGATCCTGGGGCTCATGATGCCACCAGCCCATTATGATGCTAAGCAGCTAAAGAAAGCTATGGAGGTACAGAGCACGTCCTAGAGGGCGGGATGGGGAGGCAGTCAGGGTCAGAACGGCAGCGGCTATGTCCTTNGTGTGGACTTTCTAGGGAGCTGGTACAGATGAAAAGNCTCTTATTGAGATCCTGGCGACTCGGACCAATGCTGAAATNCGGGCCATCAACGAGGCCTACAAGGAGGGTGAGTGTGGAAGGGCTGGCCCAGTGCTGCTGGGAANCAGGGGGTCTCCCAGCTGTCAGTATCAGCCCACAGCTCTGACCTACCACCTCCATGAAGCTGTGTATGTGTGTGTGCAGGGATATATATGTGTATGAATGGAGATCAAGGTTCAATCGCAGGGATATATATGTGTATGAATGGAGATCAAGGTTCAATCTCAGGTGTGTCCTCAGGTACCATCCACCTTATTTTTTATAGTGTGTGTGTGTGTGTGTGTGACAGAGAGAGAGAGAGTGCACCTGCATGTGCAGGTCAAAGAACAACTTGTGGGAGTCAGTTCTCTCCTTCTACTGTGTGGGTTCCAAGTATTGAACTCAGGTCATCAGCCTTGGCAGCAAGCACCCTTACCTGTTGATCTATGTCATTGGCCTCACCTTGCTTTTTGAGACAGGGTCTCTTCCTGGCCTAGGGGTTGCCAGTTTGGTAAGGCTGATGGCCAAGGAGCCCCAGTCATCTTCCGTTCTTCCCCTNACCAGCCGTAGGATGACAAGTATGCACTACCATGCTTGTTTTGTTTTGTTTTTGTCCCATGGGTCTGAGGATCCAACTCAGGTCCTTGTGCTCGTGTGGCAAGCCCTTTACTNACTGGGCTGTCTCCTCACCCCTTCTCCGGGGCTTTAACAAGCCTCTTAGTGTACCCAGCTCTGCATCTAGGAAAGCTGGTTGCCCCCAAGAGAACAGAGTCCTGGTGGTAGAAGACAGTTTAGATAGAATTTGTGCAGCCGAGAGAACATTTAGCCTGCTGGTGAGGGGAAGGGTGGCTTTATGGGAATAGGGCCTGAACAGTTGCACAGAGACTCGACCTCAGAAGGGTCTCCCCTGCCTTGTTGTACCCTACACTACTATAGTCTTGAAATCCTTAAGTTTTAATCAAGTGGCCCTGGATTGTCATTCTGAAACACTGTGGCTTCTGGTCAGACCTCGGAACAGCCTTCTTCTTGCAGAGCTTTGAGACAACAGTCATTTTAAGTGGGGGAGGGGAGGGGAGGCACGAAGGTCCCAGATATACTTTGGGGTTCAGTGGCTGCTGTGTAGGAGGGATGGTAGAGAGTGAGGGAAGGCAGGGAGGTTCCCCTGGAAGGTGTGGAGGGCTGGGGGTATAGCTCTAGATCCCTGCCTAGCAAGCACAAGGTCCTCGGTTCAATTCCCAACAATGCACCAAAATGAATGGATAGTGAATGGGAGAGGGGAGGAGCTGTGCAGGAGTGTGGAGGGGNGGGCACCAGTACCAGCTGCCTCCTGAAATCAGCAGGAAGATAGCTGGAGGCCCTCAGGAATGACTGCATACTCCTTCATCCCCACCTCCCCTGCTGACATGGCCCTGGCTCAGGTGTGACTCTCACTCTCCAAGCCTCCTAGCCTGCAGCTGCTCACACCTTTCTTCCTATCTCAGATTATCACAAGTCCCTGGAGGATGCCCTGAGCTCAGACACATCTGGCCACTTCAGAAGGATCCTCATTTCTCTGGCCACGGTGAGTGAATTCATGGTTCTGAGTGAATTCATGGTTCTGAGGTCTACTCATCCACAGAATACAAGAGAGAATGCTCCCGTCCCTACCCCTTGCCTCCTCAGGGTTCCACCTCAAATCTCTGTTGTTCCTCTTTTTGGTTTTGTTTTTCAAGACAAGGTTTCACTGTGTAGCCTGGCTATTCTGGAACTCACTCTGTAGACCAGGCTGGCCTAGAACTCACAGAGATCCACCTGCCTCTGCCTCCCAAGTGCCNGGATTAAAGGTGTGCACCACTACCGCCCTGTGAGAATTCCTTTTCGATGGGTGATTTTGTGACTTTTTTGGTCTCCTTTGTATAGGCCAAAGCCACATGGATGACTCTGTCCTGTGATCCTATAACCCAGGGGCCACATGGCCTACCCTGGAATTGTTTCTGTATTGCAAAAGATGAAAAGGGGTGCCGGGAGGTGACTGAGCAAGACCCCCAGGTGATTGAAGGGTGTAAGTGGGGAATGTTTGGGGACTGACTTCTCCATGGTCCTGTGTGTGACAGGGGAATCGTGAGGAAGGAGGAGAAAACCGAGACCAGGCCCGGGAAGATGCTCAGGTAAGATTCCCACCCATCTCTACTGGACAGCTGGCAGGTCCCTGCCAGGCAATGGCTGTCAGGTGGGCCAGGCTCCTGGCTGGGACATGGCTGGTTTGACTGACAGATGTTTAGGTCAGACCCCTTTACCTCCACTCCCAGAAGCAAAGCAAATGCTTGAGGGTTTTCAGAGTGGACTTGGGAGGGTGGAACCTGCCTCACTGGCACTTCCCATGTGGAGAGTGGGACCCTCAGAACTGTAAGGCAATCATAGATCACCCAGGTCAAACCTCTCAGCCTACAGTGGGAAATGGGTCCAAGAGGGTGACTGATTTCTCAGATCACACAGCAAGTCTGGCCCAGGGAGAACTGACCCAGAAGGCATGGGTTTGGAATCTTGCTGGGAAAGAGGCCTGAGAACCAAATGTCTGGGTTTCCTATCGGAAAAATGAGACCAAAGTCAAAGGGAGTGACTTGGCAAAGTGTAGCAAACTCCTTAAGGATGGCGCTGCTGTCACTCACTGATGATGTGTCCCAGGTGCCCTGTGTCCAGTGATGACTAGATACCACCGAATAGTGGCAGGGGAGGGATCACCAGAGTCCTGGATACTCGGCTTCTCAGGCTTCTCTGAAGCTGTGCTTAGAGGTTGGGTAACCCTAAGTCATTTCCCTGAGGAGTACTATGGCTGCACAGCTCTCACTGAGGTCCTCACTACTGTCCCTGTGGACCTAAGCCAGGTCTCCATCTGTTCTGACTGCCCTGTCCCCACCTGCTGCAAGAGCTGCCCCACGCTGGAGATGGACACAGATGCCACCAACTGTAACACTAGCATCCTGGGATTACAGTTGGTCACTAGAAAGAGCGTTGACAAACCCAGAGTCCTAGCTGTTGAGCCCCCAGCTTCACCAGCAGACATGGGCTGAGACACCAGTGTCAACTGAGCCATCCCTAGGGTGGCCTNACAAAACTGAAATTGCAAAGTCAGGCATGCCCCAGCACTGGGAGAGCTGAGGCAGAAGGAGCAGGAGCTTAGCCTCAGCTCCCTGAGGCCCTGTCTCCAAAGGAACAACAACCCAACAACCCCCAAACCATCATTACAGTTTAGAAGGTGTGCCCTTTAACACTCTTCTGTGCACCGTGTTGTTTTTCCTGGGGAGAAAAGCAGCCTTAACCTGCCCACAGGGACAGTTTCTGAATGGCTTTAGTTTAATTGGCACTCAGGTCATTTGGACTCCAGTCTGGCTTACACAATACCCTCCAGGACCCAGTACCATCATCTCCCATACTCAGCCTCTTGCTCAAGAAACTGTGGTTGCCCAATCTTGTTCTAAAGTACAATGTCAGAAGCTCCAAAGTTCCAGTCAACAGGGTATTTTCAATTACATTCAAGTACATACATTCATAAGAGTTAGCCATGGGGTAACCCCACCTTTGTTTACTGAGCCCACATTTCACACACACACACACATCCAACAGGTGTTTATTTAGTATTTACGAGCAGCCTCAGTGTGTAGCAGAGGGCTCTTGGTCTTAGGTTTCACCAGCATCCGTCCTGTACCCTGACATCATCTCTAGGGAATGCTGCTGCCTGGTACCTGGTCTGCCTTGGATGCTAATGGGGCAGTGGTGGTCCTGGCCCAGCAACTGCTTTGCAAGGGAAGGGGAGAGAGAGAACCAGGGTGGAGGCAGTGGAGGGACTCTCTGAACCATAGCCCTGGGCTGACAGAGGCTCAGTAGCTTCTCCGTGAATAAGGAGCGGATCCTGGAACAGTGTCGACTCATTTCCTGACAACTAGCAAGTTTTTGTCTTATAAGTACTATGTATTCTTTCATAAAACTTCAGAAAATAGAGCTGAAGAAAAAAAAAATCCTACTGCTGCCCCTGTAGTCATCNCTAAATATAGATATTCAAATTGGGCTTTGTTTTGTATATATAAATAGTTGCCTGCTTATAGCAGTTAAAATAAGCAGGCAGAATAAACTTCCCTGTAATCCCAACAGAGGCAGAGAGGCTCCATGCAAGTTCAAGGCCAANCTGTTTTGCATAGTGAGTTTCAGGACTATCAAAGGCCCTATTGAAAGAAAGAAGGGGGAGGGGAGTGATACATGGGGGTCGGAGGGCAGGTTCAGGAGGCAGTTCTCTCCTTCCACCTTATCAAGACAAGAGTCTCTCCTGTCCCTGCACTGCTACTGGCCCTGCTGCAAGCTTTCTCTGGCTCTTGCTGTGAAAGTGTTGGGATTACAGATGTGCACCACTGCATGAGCTCTGGGGATCAAACTCAGCAGGTTTTCATGGCAAGTGCTTTGACCAGCTGAGCCATCTCTGGTCTGGCCCGAGTTAATCATTCCTCAGTGGCATCCAATACGTTCACATTGCACAGCCATTTCTACTACCCACCCCCTAGAACTCTTAACAAAACTGTAACTCTGAGCCCATGAGCCTCTCCCTCTACCCCATAGCAGCCTGCTTTCTGTCTCTGGACTTGACCCCTCTGCAAGCATCACATTAGGGGCTTGTCTGCTTGTAGCTGGCTTACTTCACTGGGCACAATATTCCCTCACGANTCAGCTAGGCGATTAAAAGTATTGAAAGGCGGAGTAGCCCATAAGCCGTATAAACAGGTTCATCATTGCTTGACATTTAAACCAAAGTGAAATAAAGTATTTCTGCAATGGGGAATATGATCGTAAAATTCCAGGGTGGGTAAAGGAGCCACCTAACTCTGGCCTCATTGAGAGCCACATCGACCATGTATGTACCTCCTGGCGAATATGAGTATTTTTTTTATCTAGATAAAAGAAGCACCAGTATATACAATACATATGCACATATGGGCTTATGTAAATCGTATAGAGAAGTCTTTTTTTTATGGTGTTGGGGTTCAAACCCAGAACCTTACTCTATCTGAGCTTCTCTGCTAGCCTAGTCTTAAACTTTTTTTTTAAAACAACTGTGTTTATGTGTTTCTATGTGCACTGCAGAGGCCAGAAGAGGGCAGCTCCTCCCCTGGAGCTGAGGTTATGGGCAATTGTGTGCCATCTGCCGAGGGTGCTGAGAACCAAACTCAAGTCCTCTGCTAGAGCAGTANCTGCTCTTATCCTCTGAACCTTCTTTCCAACCCCCTTAATCCTTTTTAAAGCTTCATGGGCCCTTGAACATGGTAGCATCTTCTGTAATCCCATAACCNAGAAGGCNGAGGCAGGAGGATGGCTGTGCAGTTAAGGCCTACCTGGGCTGCTATATAGTGAGACCTTGTCTCCAAAGAGAAGAAGAAAAGAAGCCAGGTGTGGTGATGCACACCTGTAATCCCAGCACTCAGGAGGCAGAGGCAGGTGAATCTCTGTGAGTTCCGGTCCAGCCTGGTCTACCTAGTAGATTCCAGGCCAGCCAGGGCTACATAGTGAGACCCTGTCTCAAACTAAATAAGTAAAGCCTGGGATCTTGGTCTATGCAGGAGAATACGATGGTTGGCAGGGTGCTAGGGAAAGGACTAAGGTGACAGTTCAGGTACATGGGAACTAGCTGAATTTATTCCCAGACATTCTGGGTCAGAGCATCTTGGCTCACAAAAGTCCTGGCCACAGTGTTCGTTCCACAGGCCATTCTTCTTACGGAGAATATTTCTAAGGTGTAGTGCCCACTTGTGCCTCATGCCTGTGACTCCCAGACCTCAGCTGCCCTGCCTTTCTGTCTGTGACCTGAGGAGCTAAGGTGACAAGAGTCTGATACTGATTCACTACAGAGAATCTGTGCCTGCCCCTGTCCCCTTCCCGGTGGCTCTGTAGGNTACTGAAGGGGGCTTCCTTCTCCCAAATGTCAGACAAACTGGGGCCTGCAGGCTACCCTTGGTTACTGAGTATGAAGGGTGTCATTCCCCTTCTGGGGAGCCACACTTTAAAATTAATTNTTCCCGCTAGGTGGTAGTGGCACGCACTTTTAATCCCAGCACCCAGGAGGCAGAGGCAGGCAGATCTCTGTGAGTTCGAGGCCAGCCTGGTGTACAGAGTGAGTTCCAGGACAGCCAGGGCTACACAGAGAAACCTTGCCTCAAAAAAACAAACACACACACACAAAACAAACAAACAAATTCCCAGGCCTGTATTCCGCTCTGAGTTCTAGCCCAGAGNTTAGAGAAAGGATGTGTCCCCCACAGTGCTTCATTGTGACCCTGGGGTCTCTTGGGACCTCTGCCACTCTGAGCCAGGCCTTNGGGCTCCAGGGTCCTCCGGCCACTCACTTTGGCCTCTGACTCTTGCCTCCCTCTCTTCCTCNTCCTCTCTCTCCTCCCCGCTCTCAGGTTGCTGCTGAGATCTTGGTGAGTGTTCTGTTCTTNACGGGGATGTACCAGCTTCTGAGTCAAGTCCTGCTGTGCTTGGCCTGGGCTGAGGGGGACAGGATTGGGCAGTGAGTGGGGCCTTCCCTCACAGCTTCTCTCTCTCCCCTTCNGGGCCTTTTAAGGACTCAGTTTTTAAAAGGGCCAGGTGTGATAGTGCATGATTACAATCCCAACACTTGGCACGTGGAGGTAGGAGGGTCAGGAGTTCAAGGTCATCCTCAGCTTCATAGACAGTTTGAGGCTAGCCTGGGCTACTNGAGACCCTTTTAAAANGGGAGGCGGAAGCACAGCGAGTGTTTCCATTCATCTCTGGCTTGATTTATGCTGTATAATCACCAGCTGTGGTTGTTGCCTTTAAACTGACTGATTAAAATTTTCNTTTTAAACCCAAATTGAGTTTTTAAAAGAGAATCCCAATAGGATCATAGCTAGGAAACAGTGGAAACTTGTATGGGGTAGAGTAAAATGTGTTTACCCTTGACCCCAACTGGGGGAAACGGGCTAGGACATTTTTGCTGGTTCACACACATGTCCATGCTCCCCAGAGGGATTCTCTGGTGACTGGGTAGGAGTACCANGTCCCTGTACCCAGCTCCAGTCCCATCCCTAAAGACTTCAAAGGGAGAAGGAATGACCACTATACTCCAGGGATGTGGAGAGAAGGGACCAACCTCGATCCCCTTGGATAGGTGGTCTAATCCCACCCTGCCTGCCTTGAGCCTCGGCAGAGACATCNGACTAACCATGGCTTTCTCGTGTCTCCCCCTAAACCCTTGCCCCACCTGGGCTCTGCAGGAAATAGCAGACACTCCCAGCGGAGACAAAACATCCTTGGAGACT
This sequence comes from Neotoma lepida, assembly GCA_001675575.1. NCBI lineage: Eukaryota > Metazoa > Chordata > Mammalia > Rodentia > Cricetidae > Neotoma > Neotoma lepida. The sequence goes on from LZPO01027373.1 coordinate 740,501, forward strand.
CGCTTCATGACGGTCCTGTGCACCCGTAGCTATCCCCACCTNCGCAGAGGTGAGCTTGCAGGACCCCCAGCCCTTCCAGTGTGGCAGTGGGAGCCCCAAATCTGACCCGAGCCTCCGAGCCCTCTTTGAAGAGCAGAGCAGCTAAGTGCCTAATTCCTTCTCCTTACTCCGGTGTTAGGGGACTCCAGAGCCAACTCCCTTCCCCACCTTACAGAAGCAGGTAGAACACCTAGGATAAGGNATGAGCTGCCAATTTCACCTCAGAAACATGCAGTATTAGGATTCTGAGGTGTACTGTCATGATCCATCGGTGATGCTTGCCAGGGACAGAGCAGGGTGGGGTAAGGATGGCACAGGACAGGCTACCACAGCTGTGTGCAGTGGCAATCCTGAAGAAGTCCCCTGTCACTGAGACTTTTGCTGCCTCGCATATATCTGCTCAGTACTTTTCAACACTCAGATACTGGGAGCTTGATGCTCGGTTGGTTGCCTTGACTCCAGTCTTCACTTATCAGCTGTGTGGCTGAGCAGGTGACTGAGCCTCTGTTCCTTGATCCCCTTATCTAAGAATTGGGGTTTTAATTGTACTGCACATGGTTGCTAGGATACCAAACCTACAATAAACATAAAGTAGTCGGCCTGTGCAGGGCATGCAGAGCCTCCTGGGTATCATTTTGAATATTATGTAGTAAGCACCATCCCAGCCTGTCGGGGAATAAAAGGGACCTAGAGAGAAAGGCCATGCTGGGTGGTCCGGGCAAAGTTCCTTTTACACATCAGCCTGGAATAACAGTACTTGCCAAGCTGTTTGGCCAGACCTGGAGGCGCTGGTGTGACCTAGTTGGCTCCAAGCCTTATGACAGCCCTGGGGCCAGAACCTGCCTGTCACCCCAGCCTTACCCAGTGCANAGCATGCACTGTGAATGTACTGTGAGCATTCATGGGGTAGGTCAGGTGGCCCTGCCCAGCTGGTGTTCACCTCTTCCTCACTTCTCTTGGCCAGTCTTCCAGGAGTTCATCAAGATGACCAACTATGACATAGAGCACGTCATCAAGAAGGAGATGTCTGGGGANGTCAGGGATGCATTTGTGGCCATCGGTAATTTGCAGGCACCAGGGGAAGGGGCTAGGGCGTTGCTGGGAAAGTGGGAAGGTTCCCNAGAGGAATGTAACCTTAGCATCATCCTGGGAACTAAACACTGTCTCAGATCACTCCCCTGCCAAGGTGTGATTGTGGGGGACAGCCTGAGGACATCTTCAAGGTTCTGGGGGCAGGGTGAGAAAAGGGCATTCCAGGGAGAGGACCAGGAGAGCAGGGAAGGGCAGTGCTGCTCTGCAGGATTGGAGTGTGTGTGTGTGTGTGTGTGTGT
>LZPO01027373.1:778923-800407 GCA_001675575.1 Neotoma lepida
CTAGAAATCTTGTTACACATAATCTGCACTTGACTTTTTATTTTATGGGCATTTTTTTGTGTCTTCACAAAGCAGTGAACCTCATAGGTTTGACTGCTATATAGTGTTCCACATATCAACTACACCTTAGTTTTTTAAGCCAGTGCCCTTTTGATGGCCATTCAGGATATTTTTGCTATTGTGAAGCACATAGCAGTTCACTTTCCATCCAGTCCCTGTGTGGTCTGATGCAGAAATCTCAAGAAGCTGTGATAGAGGTCCACTGGGTGAGTTAAGCTCTGGCACACTGGATAACGGACATGGCCTCAGCTTGCTTCTCTATAGGAGGGCTTGAGTCTCAGCTTGGCCTGCAGACACACAACATTGGTGACAGCATTGCTAAGGACACAGCCGTCCTTTCAGGAGGACAGGCCTGCTTTGCTGCACAGTTGTGGTGGTTTAGGCACTGCTCCTGGCCAGTTGTGATTGCCTTGGGCCTGAAGTAAGACAGCATAGCACAGTGGGAGCACATGGGGAGGGCTGGAGAGCAGGGTCACTCACCTCCTCTGTCATGAAACAGAAAGAGAAGGGAGAGTGGGGCACTCTAGAATCAAGCTTTGTAGCATGCGTTCACTGTCTGACTATAGCAGATACTTTTTTATGTATGTATCCCAATTGTAAGAAACACATGAATGCCAGGGCTCTGTCAACAGATACATAGTGTCTGAAAGGGTGGAAGTGAAAGTCCTTGTGTGTCTGACTACGAGGCAATACTTGAGTGTTGTGTCTAGTTCCAGGGCTTGCTGCAGCTAGAATAGTGGATTGGCAGATGGTGGGACAATGCCAGGAACAAGGCAAGCCCTGAGGTTCCAGAACTTTTGGACTGACTTGAGAGGAGTTACATCTTGCTCCTTCCCTTGGGACCCAGGATATAAAGGCCATCAGAAGTAGAATTGGGAACACCATTGTGCCAAGTGCCAAATTCAGTCTCTCAGAACCCCGCCTCCTCTGCTGCCTTCCAGCCTGAGATGCTGAGCCCAGGTGACTGCAGGTCAGGGCAGACAGAGATGGAAGCCAGGGCCTGAGCTCTTGTGGGATTCTGTCTCTTTCCTCCCTGGGCACTGGGAGCTGGATTATTTGTTGACACACAACAAGCTGTGTATCCTCAGGCAAATAGCTTAATTCCTCTGAGTCTGCTCCCACATGCTATCTAGGCAGGTGGATTGACCTCCTTGCTGGAAAGCAGGGATAGGCACATTTAGCTCTAGGTGAGGTGATGTGTAGAATACGTCACCTAGCACCTGGTACATGGCGGCGCTGAAGTAGCCATTTCATTTCCTTACCTCACCCTTCTGGGCACTCCTTTTGTATATATCATTTTTACCCAGCTGACCTTTCAGCTCCACTGTCAGGCAAGTGCTGTGAACCCTGTGTCAAGGGACACTAAGGGCTCCCTCTGTAGTGACTCAACACAGGAGAGGGAAGAGGGCCCAGGGAGGGATGTGTGCTGTGCTAGAGGGACACAGTCCCTAGGTTTGGCTGGAGCCCTTGCATGTCTTGTGGTAGCTGGGCCTGCAAAGAGCCATCAACCCAAGGCCTTTGCTCCCCCCACCCCCTCAGGGTGTGTGTGTGTGTGTGTGTGTGTGTGTGTGTGTGTCCCTGAATAAGCTCATGGGCAGGCTACTGAGTTGAGAATCCCCAGGCTACTATAGAGGCTAGAGCTGGGGACAGATGATATTTCTATTAAGGTCAGAAAGGGATGGGCTGTGGAAGTAGTAATCCTGAACTGTTAGAACTAGAAAAGACTTTAGAGAATGCCCAGTTCAGTCAAGCATGATGGCACATGCCTGCGATCTAGTACTAGAGAAGTGGAGGCAGGAGAATCAGAAATCCAACGTTGTCCTTGGCTATATAGAGAGTTAAGGCTAGCCTGGGCTACATGAGACCCTACATCCAAAAAAGAAAAAAAAAAAAGCTAGGTGTGGTGGCACATGGCTATATCCCAAGACTCAGAAGGCACAGGTCTGTGAGTTTGAGGCTGGCTACATAGTAAGATCCTGTCTCAAACACTAAGACTACCTGGGATATATTTGAGCGACAGAGTGCTTGCTTAGCATGTGGGTTCCATCCTCAGCACCACAGTACATAAATAAATAGCAGGGCTTGGGGAAGTAAAGTGCTTGCTCCACCAACATGAAAGGGACTGAGTTTGATTCCTAGAACCCACATAAAAAAACAGACAGGCATGGCGGCTTATACCTGTATTCCCAGTGCTGTGGAGGAGGAGACAGGCAGATCCCTGGGGGTTTCTTGGCTGCCCAGCCTAGACAAATCATTGAACCTACAGGTCCCAGTGAGAGACCCTACCTCAAAAAAAAGAAAGTAGACAGCTCCTGAGGAATGGCACAGAAGGTTGGCCCTTCAGTGCATACACACACACACACACACACACACACACACACAGAGCCAGAATAAAAAACAGCCAAGGATGGAGTGTCAGGGGACAGTTCTTAGGTCAGCTGGGCATAGTGGTGAGATTCCCTTGCCCTTTTGCTGAATACCTACAGTGTACTATATACTGAGCTGGGAAGCACTTACTCATTATATTGGATATTTCATTGTGAAACATGTTTTCTTGTTGAATAAATCATGTTTGGGAAATAAAGTCAGAAGTGAGAACCGTTCACCACTATGCACAGACACACCATTGAATGTCTTCCCCTTAGCCTGGTAGGTTTTCATATTCCTGTTTCACAGATAAGCAGCTGGGTCTCAGAATGGATAAGTGACTTGGCCCAGCATCCCACAGCTGCAGGGAGGGCAGAGCTGGGCCTGGTACAGGTGAGGCCCCAGGGTGCAGTGTGATACACAAGACCATGCCAGTGATGGCCTGTGTGCCTCACCTTTACTGGTCCTAGGTGGAACCTTCTTCCTGTTTCTACGGCTGTACATCTATACATCTTGTATTCCATCTCCTCTGCTCTCGAACCTGCTCTTCCCCTCAAGCCTTGGGTCCCTCCCATCCTTCGGCCATTAGAATGGCACCCAGCTTTACCTAGTAAGGCAGCTTCTGTCTCATCCAGGCTCCCTCCCCTTGCATAAGAGGACAGGAGACCAAGGTCATAGAACAGAGGAGGGGGCAGGCTTTTTTTTTTTTCTTTTTTATTTCTTTTCTCTGAGCTCCTTTGTCCCTGTGTTCTGACCACACCTGCTGACATATTTCACAGCTCTGTCTCTGCTGAGGATATAGATAGACCTTTGTCACCATGAAGTAATATGATGGAGTCATTCCTTTGGTGCCAAGAGACCTTTGTTGCCTCCAGGGCTGTAGGGTGTAGCTGTCCCCTGATACAGACAGACACCAGAGACATTAGTGGGCTTAAGTCACCAAGCTGAGCTTGGTGATTTTGTCNCTTCACCATGCCTTCTTCCCTGTTAGGAAGGGAGGGCTNTTGGGACAGTCTGGTGAAAGAAAAATGCCTGAGACTTGGTACTTTATAAATGCTAGTGGCTATGCAAATTAGCATGACTTTGGGGGTCATGGAACCCTTCCCTGGGGTTCAGTACTCTATCCTTCCTGGGACCTGCTCCCACCTCCTCAGCCATCAAAACATGGCTGTGGCAAGCAGCCTTAGACAATCAGGAGCTGAACGTGAATTTAGTGTGGTTCTGACCCTTCCAGCCCCTCTCTTCCAGAGTAGGTCAGGGATGAGGGTCCACTCTACTGCCCCAGCCCCCCTCCGGCCCCATGTACACCCCCAGCTGCTCCCCAGCCACAGTGCATTCAGAGTCACTTCATTGCCGTGCTCTGTGCTTGTGGGCTCACCTGTGAGTCTAGGTCCTTTCCTCACACCAAGCCTCTAGTTCCATCAGGTAACCCCAGATGTAGTCCAAGGAGGGTCATGGGGAGCCCCTTACTCACCAGCCCAGGGCTTGCTTAGAAAGCCTGAGCTGGCTGCCTCTTTATCAGTGTCTGGTTTGGGCAAGGTGTTGGTGTTCCCCTGCAGGCAGGTCCCTTGCTGAATGGTGGCATCTGTATAGGTGGCCACTACAGCCTCCTCCTGGGCCCTGGTTAATAGAGAGTGTGCAGCCAGACCCACAAGGAAATAGGCCTTTGTGTGGCCTTGGCCTCCCTGCTCCAGGGACCCAGAGGGAGAATCACATGAAGGCCCTGATCTTCCTGTCTGTCCCCCCTCTGGTCTCTGGGGACCACACCACCCTTTCTTAGGCAGCCTCTCAGTCTCCAGCAATTCCCTGTGAGTATCTTCTGCCTGAGGGTGAGATTGGCTTTTTTGTATTGGGAGAGCCCTCCGGGCACTAGTCCTTGGAGGTCCCCTGTGGTGATATATTGTGTACCCTAATAAACTTATCTGGGCATCAGAAGACAGAACCAGCCACTAGATTAGACATAGAGGCCAGACAGTGGTGGCACACACCCTTAATCCTATCACATCTGGATCTCTGTGAGTTCAAGGCCACACTGGAAACAGCCAGGCAGTGGTGGCACACACCTTTAATCCCAACACTTGAGATCTCATGCCTTTGCTTGGGAAGCACACACGCCTTTAATCCCAGGAAGTAAGATGGCAGGGCAGAAAAAGGTATATAAGGCGTGAGGAAACAGGAACTCACTGTCTTGAGACTGAGGATTTTGTAGAGGTAAGAACTTGTGGCTGGTTTGTTCTGTTTCTCTGATCTTTCAGCTTTCACCCCAATGTCTGGCTCTGGGTTTTTTATTAATAAGACCATTTAGCAATTAGTGTTACATCCCCCTGATCCTTGCACACCATCAGAAGCCATGCTGGAAGTGCACTAGCCACTGGGCCAGAGCTTGGCTGGAAGCCCCTCAACCCTCACCTGCCATCTCTCAGACCACTCCTTTCTGGGGTTCCTCTTGAGTCTGCTACCCTGTAGTGAGCCTGCCCCCTGCCCCAGCTCTGCCATTCATTCGCCTGTCCACTCTGGTCATGTTTCCTATGCTTGTCAGCTCCTGTATACCAGTTTGCCACCTGGCCTTGTCTGGGCATCTCTGAGTGACAGTGGCAGTGAGTTTAGTTTTGATTCTAGAAGTGTTGGGCTGGCCCTCTGCCACTGTGCACAGTGATGGTGGCTGGGCTAGCTGGCTGGTTTCAACATGGCCTCTTGGGAGGTGGGGTAAGTCCCTTCAGGCTTTGGGCCTTGAAATAAGTGATGTGTGTTGGACCTGTACGATCACTGGTTTCTGAAGAAGCCCTGGCCTTGGTCTCTGCCTCCGTGGAGCTTCTATTTACTGAGAAAGCCACACGGAGAAGAAAGTGACCAAACTGCCCCATAACGGTGACCCTGAATCTACTGTGAACCCTAGGGAGTGGGGCTGGGAACCAGGCTACCTGCAGCTACTTGCCACTCAGGGTGGCTCCAGCCTCAATTTCCCCATTTTCTCCCTTTGGGAGACCCTCCTTCCTTTGCTGGTGACAGGAACATAGAGATATGTAAAGCCTGTTTCTGCCCAGGAAGGTGTTAGGCTAATGGACAGATGCTGGCTCCAGTGGGTGCAGTCACGTGTGACAAGTGTAGGTGAGCAGAGGAGGACCCTCATATGGGCTGGTGGTCTGAGCGCCCAGTTATCTACCTAGTAGTTCACCCACACTGTCTCCTTTCGCTCAACAGTACATCAGTGTTTACCATTCTGCAGTGTATGCTGACCTTTCAAATTAAAAAAAAAAAAATCCTGCTAGCCAGCGATGTGGGTGTGTGGGCAGCTGTCCTTTGCCTCACAGGGCCCAGCAGGGAGTGGGTACCTCTCGCAGTGGGTGTTTAGCTGGTGTTTGTCAGCCTTGGAGTGGGGGTGGGGTGCTTGTCACAGCCTCGGTTTTTCTTCTGGCCNAGTGTGTTCTACAGATACCCTTGGTAAAGGGAGCTGATGGCTTATGGGGCTGTGANTGTGGCTGTGTTGGTGGTACTGGTCCAGTGTACAAGGCCCTGCTCCATCCCCAGCATAAGAAGGCTGCTGCGCATGGTGGTTGCACACCTTTAATCCCAGCACTTGGGAGGCAGAGGCGATTCTCTGTGAGTTCAAGGCCATCCTGGTCTACAAATCGAGTTCCAGGACAGCCTCAAAAAACCTTTTTTTTGTTTGTTTNTTTTTTTAAAAAAAAAAAGGCTGATGGTTCTTACACTGAAGGAAACAGCTAGAGCAGTGGTTCTCAACCTGTGGGTCATGACCCATTGGGGGGCTAACAACCCTTTCACAAGGGTTATCTAAAGCCATCTGAAAACACAGATATGTATATTATGATTCATAACTAGCAAAATTACAATTATGAAGTAGCAATGACAATAATTTTATGGTTGGGGTCACCACACCATGAGGAACTGTATTAAAGGGTGGCAGCATGAGGAAGATTGAGAACTACTGAGCTAGAGGCTATTCGGTGGCCTGATACTACCCTACAAATGGGCTTGCACTCTGCCATTCTGGCCTGTGTTAAGGGAGCTCTGGGTCCCCACCATGCATATCTAGCAGGGGTAACTGTGGTCCTTCCAGGCAGAGCTCTGCATCTCATGCCCACACACTGGCCTTGTCCCCTGCCTGAGGTACTTAGGCTCAGTGGCCTCCGCTGTCACTTTATAAAATGAGGATGACTGGACCCTGACAGAATACATCAGAGACAGACATGCAGTTAGCACATGGTGATGAAGTCACTGTCACTAACCCTGCTGCATGCTTGTCTTTAGTGGACAGTGTGTTGGTCAAAAAGACTGTTGAGGTTCCTGATTGAAGCAGTTTTTACTGAAGGCTGATGATCTTGGGAAGGCAGTTTCAATACCCCCAAATCCTGAGTTTCTCATTCCCCATGGAAGTCTTTGGAGTTATGGCCCAGTACCCCAGACTGGTAACTTGTACCCAGACCAGTACCCTACACCCTGAGTACTGTCCAGCACCCAAACCCCAGAGATGGTTGTTGAATGAATGCAGGCATGAATGAATGAAGGCTGCTTTACTAAGCCACAGGAGTCTGCAGTACTTGCAGAGTGGTTTCAAATGAAAAAAACAGATAACAACAGCTTACAACAGGAAATGTGCTACACAGTGGTGTGATGGGAAATTCTGCTTAGAACTGAAGGGGACAGAGCAGTCATGACCCAAGACCCAAGGAGGAGGTTGACAGTGCTCTAGAACCTAGCCAGGGTCTCTTCCTTACCTTAGAGATCATTGTTTGAGTCTAAGGCTTTTGTTTCCCCTCCAGGAGAGGAAGAGGGGCTCCCCCCAGCCCCATAGTGGGTTTGTGACCAAGCTGTGTGTTTTGGGTGTTTACTTTATCACTGGTATGTGATAGGTATTGGGAAGGGCCAAGCAGGCAGGCACTCAGTCCTCTCCTGACTCCTTCCCGGATTCTTTCTCACACCCAGCAGTTCATATTACTGCTATTGCAAATGAGCCACAGTGCAGTGCACCTGCTAAAAGAAATAGTTGCCGCTCCGGTTGCACTCATAGAATCAGAACATGTGTATCAAAGGAGGTGACTACTGTACTGTGCAGTGCTGTGGTCAGAGCTGCCTGACGTGAGGTGTTCTGTTCTGGGTCATGGGGACTACTTTTTGGAGCTGTGGCAGACAAGAACATGATCCCCAGAAAAGATGACTTAAGGGCCTGGCCAGCCCTCTGATGTCTGCCATTGTCCCTACAGCCAGGTGGCCGTCACGGCAGGGGTTGAGCTACCCTCATGGAAGGGAGAGGACCCTACCGGATCTACGACCCAGGGGGCAGCACACCTCTGGGAGAGGCATCAGCAGCTTTTGAACGCCTAGTGGTGGAGAATACCCGGCTGAAGGGGAAAATACAAGGGATAAAGACGTTAGGTAAAGCAGACTGTGCCCCTCCCCCTGTTGTCCCTCCTCCCGCAGCCTGCAATGCCAGTCCCCTCACAAAGGCTGGCAGGTGCCTCTGCCCATCATGCTGCTGTCCCTGTGACCCAGTGTTAGCCCTTGCCATCTTTGTGCATTCTATAGCCTGGTGATGGCATTCCCAGCCCTGACTTCTCCCACCCCTAAGGGTGTCCTTGAGGGACCAAGAAGGAAGCATGCACNGGGAGAGGAGTACAAGGCCTAGTTCGTGGACCTGGAGCCAGAATGGTCTCAACCTGTTGGAGAAGTAAAGTGTTCGAGATGAGGAGAGCCAGTGTACCAGGGCAGCCCCAGAACCCAGGGCTTGGATGCCAGGCCAGGAGCAGATCTGGCCCAGAGCTCAGTACAGCAGGGCCCTTGGCCCTATTCCTCCAGCTTCTGCTCAGGCTGTCCACATTGTCCAACCCAGCCCTCCCTCCATCCTCGCCCACCCCTGATCGCTGCACAGCATTCTTCTCCTTGGTGCAGAGCCTTCACTTACTTCCCTCTCTCCACACTGTGTCTGGAAGTCACTTTCTTTGTGTTCACACTTAGTGTGGAGGGCCTAGCACCCTGGCTTTCCAAGTGTTTTCTTCTTGCTTGGCAGAACCCACTTGGGATAGTGGTGGGTGGGGGTGGGGAGTTTTCCTTTCTCCACCTGCAGAAGGGAAACTGAGGCCTAGGATGCAGGTAGTCCCTCAAGAACCCCTCACTTNCTTCATGGGGAGAGCAGATGTGGAGGGAGAGGTGGGCAGGAAGAGGGGGCCAGAGGTAGGGAGTTTCCTTAGGCTTCCCTGCCAGACTTCTTATAATGGCCTGTTGGGCAGGGGGAGAGCACAAGCTTGGACTTACAGCCCATGTAGCCACCGTGGGAATGAAGTCAGTCCATGGCCAGGTTTGGGTCAGGGATGGGGAGACCCATGCACTGGGCTGGGTAAATCTGTGTGCTTCTCCACCTTGTCTCTAGGGGAGCTTCTGGAGGAGTCTCAGATGGAAGCGTCCAGGCTCCGACAGAAAGTGGAGGAGCTGGTCAAGGACAGTGAGCTGCCTCCACCGCCACCTGCCCCTTCCCTGGGCTCCTTTGATCCCCTGGCTGAGCTCACAGGTACCAAAAAAATCCAGAACCCCTGCCTTCTCTGAACCTAGACTGCCCGGGCCCTGAATACCACAAGGCCTACCCCTTCTCATACAGACCATCTTCCCANGCACAGCTTTTGGCTACAGCACCTGTAGACGGTCAGATCTGTAAGGGACCTCAGAAGACTCTAGTGACTCAGCACTCCTGATGCCNTAGCAGGCATTAGTGATCCATCACAGTGGTCCATGGCACCAAGGATAATAGCCTTAGGGCTTTATCAGCACGGTTAGTGAGTCCACAGCTGCTGTGTGGCAGGCCCAGCCCCCAGGCATGGGAACTATACGTTCTCCCTCCCCTCTCCCTGCTTCTGTTTCATAATCAGGAAGGCTGACACCCAGAGAAGAACCTGGCTTGTCTGTTAGCCTTCAGCAGTGCCTACGCTGTCTGCTAAAGGAGAGGGTGACAGTGACTAAGGGTTCGTCTCTGTGTGGTCACTTTGTGTTACTTCAGTGTGTCTCGAGTCCAGGGCAAGGTCTGGAACCAAGAGAAGATCCCCCACACCAGACTTGAGCACTTCCTGCTGCTACTCCTCAGACTCAGCCCAGGCCCCTGTGACACCGTTTTTTTCAAGGGTGATGATACTTGCTGGACAGATGAGAAAAATAAGGGTGTCAGAGCCTGTGGTACTGTTGTCAGAGAGGCATTCTAGTCCTCACTGGCCCAGTCATCTGTTAATTCTCAGTGTCTGATTGGTGCCAGGTCCACTCCCAGTGCAATGGGGAGATACTCACAAGGCTTCTGCAGCAGGGGCCTCCAATAGTAGGGGAGTTGAGCTGCTTTTGAGTCCAGGTTTTACAGTTTGCTAACAAAGTGACTAGCCAAGTTGATGACTGTGCGAAACCTTGGTTTCCTTTCTTTAAAACAGGAATAATACGGGCTATATGAGAACACCATAGAGGGTGGGGCTGTAGTTTAGTGGGCAGAGTGCTCACCTAGCATGTATGAAGCCCTGACTCCATTCCTTCTTCAGCTGCTCTGAATAAACTGCATGGTGGCACACGCCTGTCGCCCTGGAGTTTGGAGTTGGTGGCAGGAAGAAGTTCAGTGTCATCCTGGGCTGCATTCTGAGTTTGGGGCCAGCCTGAGCTATATGAAACCAAGTTTGAAGTTAACCTAAGTAAGCTACATGAGCCTCTCTCAAAACCCAAAAGAAAGCACTTGGTTAATTGAAAACTCTGTCCATATCCCCGAGGCAGATCTAGGGGAACAGACAGCCATGGACACCTTGGAGTTTTCCTAGGAAAGTCTGGGAAGAGGGTCTCCCCATTACTCAGGCCAGTCATTTCACCTGGCTTCTTGTCTTAAAGGGACAGCCTCCCTTTTCTCCAGATCAAGAGAAAACTCAGTCAGAGGGCTTCCATCAGTGGGCTGGGTTCAGGCTTCTTCCCTTTTGGGTTTCTTTAACCATAGTCTTGATTTTCCAGGACAGGATACACAGGTCCAGGTACATCCTAATGCCGCCACTACCACCACCACCACCACTGAAAACTCCATGGAGAAGCCAGCACCAGCCTCCAAGTCTCCATCCAATGTAAGTTGCATTTGGAGTTGTGACTGGTTGCCTGAAGCTCTTCCCACCTCACATTAGTCTAGAGTGCTGGGAGGGGGCAGCTTGCCATTTTGAGATGGAAGTCATATTTAATATGACCAGGAAGGCCCTGATCTGCCGAGGAATTTCTCTCATTTACTGAGCTGTGTAATGTGATGTGCTCACCAATGTGGCACAGACACAGACTGCCAAGAGGCTCAGAAACCATGGCCCGCAGGCCCAGTAGAGAAGTGTAGCTTGATGTTGTAGGGTCAGTTCCTCGAGGGATCCTTCAGATGGTGAGGAGAAAAGGGCTTTTTCCAAGGTCATGTATGGAACCCAGAGAGTGAAAATTTGGGGGTCTTCTCTAACAGGGCTGAGACCATAGATAGGGTCNTGGTGGCTGTGACTAGGTGGCCAGCTGGGCTGGTTTCTCCCATCTGTCCTACCCCATGTCAGGACACGGAAAGCTGCAGAGTCTCTGCGGGTCAAGAGGGTTTTTGTTTTTTNGGGTACACAAATAAAATATCACCACAATTAATCTTTATACTTTCTTATTTGTCAAAATAAACAGTTTTTACTTACACTAACAATGTAAAATTTAAGTGTATATAATTTAGGATAGAGTGTGCTTTCTGACAGAAAACCTAAGGCTACAATATAAGATTGGTGGATTTGAATAAATTAAAACTTCTGAATGTGGAAAAATACAATTAATAAAATTAATATCAAACTACAGACTGAAAAACTNTGTGTAACAGAAACACAGTTAATATCTTTAATATTGTAAANGTTCATATGGTTCAAGACCAATAAATAAAAATAAGTCACCAGTGAAATATTGTAATTGGTCAATAATCATTTAGGGAATATGTCAAATTAAAATGGCAATATATCCTTTTTTTTCATAGAAAAAATGGCACTTATGTTGCCTATTAGAACTGAAAATTGTCATTTTGGAAATAAATTGCAAAGTTTAAATACATACTCTTTGTTTAGTTTATTCTAAATTGTGGGAGGGGGTGGCATGTGTATACACACACATGAGTAAGTATGCCCATGGAGACCAGAGGAAGGCATCAGGATCTCCTGGAGCTGGAGTTACAGGAGGTTGTGACTTACCTGATGTGAGTGATGGGACCAGTTTGGGTCCTCTGCAAGAGTAGCATGTGCTCTTAAACACTGAGCCCCCTCTCCAGCCCCCACCTCTTTTTTTACAGTTATTTTTTTAGAATTTTATATATGCATACTCTTATTATTCATGTAGGAATACACATTCATTATTAACCTCATTTTCACCCCACTTTACCCTCTCTGATTCTTTCTGTGTCCCTCACTGTGTGTGTGTGTGTGTACTATATGCATGGGGGGAATGTACACCAGTGTGTGCTTGTAAGGACAGAGGAGGACATCAAGTGTCTTGTTTTATCCCTCTCTTCCTGTTTTATCGCTCTCTTCCTTAGCCCTGTAAGTCTCTTCATTGAACCTAGAGCTTGCCGTTTTCAGATAAGCCAGCTGGCCAGCAAGTTCCAGTGATCCCCCTGTATCTGTCCACTCCAGCACTGGGGTCACAGGTTATGGATGACCAGCCATGCTTTTTACATGGGTGCTGGGCAGTCCAAACATAGGTAGGTCTTCCTGCTGGCGTAGCAAAGGCTCTGGTCAGGTTTGGGGAATCTTAGAGCTAAGTGCAGGTTCAGATGGACTGTGGGCCCATCGCAATTGAACAACCAGTAAAGTCTGCTTGGAATGGCTAGAGGTAGGAAAAAATAGAAGATTAGCTAACCACCACCTCAGTTTGGGGTGCATCCCAAGACACTTTCTCCATCCTTGGTGTTCTTAGAGCAGGGGCTGGACTTTCCTTAGTGGTGGCTGTAATGGCTGCTGTCACTCAGGGGTGAGCTAGAGGCATCTGGTTGTTTTGGCAGGATCTGTCGTCTTGTGCAGAGTCACGCCTTGTGTGTTAACTGATTCTGTGAACTTGGTTTCCCCATCTGTCCAACGAGAATGTGAACCTCGCAGCTACTGCATAAGTAGCTTTGGGGAATAAAACTCATGAACCATTTTAAAATGCAGCATCCCTGGGCCAGTGAGGTGGCTTGATAGGCAAAGGTGATTGCTATCAAGTCTGAACTCAGAAACCTCAGTTCTAACCCCAGAACCTATGAGTAGAGAGAAGAACTCCCAACACTTGTTCTCTGACCTCCACACATGTGCTGTGTCATCAACACACACACACGCACATGCACACGCACACATGCACCAGTGAACAAATAAATAAATAATAGTAGTTCAAGGTCAGCTCACCCCACACCCGTTTCACAGATAAGGTAATGGCCATGGAGGGGTATATTCTCAGAGCATGAGGAGGGTGATGGCAGTTGTGTGGAGTCTCGGGTGATCTCATGTGAATGGTGTGTGACTGGTTGCCTCTGGGAACTCTACACTGTATGCCCTTCTGTCCCCTCACTGCTCTTCGTTGGCGGCAGAGTGCATTTCTTTCCGGCAGTCCCTAACTCCCTTTTGCACAGGGCGCCTCCTCTGACTTTGAAGTGGTCCCCACTGAGGAGCAGAATTCTCCACCCAAAACTGGCAGCCACCAAAAGAACATGATGGTGAGNACAGGCAAGCCCCCTGAGCACATCCTCTACCTTCCTTTCTGTCTGTCACCTGCCCGTACATGACAGACACTGGGGCCACTCAGCTCCCTTGGGTTCCCTGGAGTTAGGTGGGGGACACAGTGGGGCTAGAGCATGGGGTGCTTCTCGTTCTCATATGCAAATTCCCCTGTTGGTGACTTCCCCGGCTTGGGGCACACAGTACCCCACTGTTGTGAAAGCCTGGGCCATTTGCCAGCCCCACTGGCCTCTGGGCCAATCACGTTTCTATCAGTTATGATGACTCAGCCTTTTGGGTCTGTAGGCTCCAAGCCTGGGGGTGTGGAAAGGGTCTGCCCGGTGCTTATGGTGGGGGTGGAGGTGGGGATGGGAGTAATTTACCCTTTTGTGCAGATCCTTGACTCCTCCCAGGAATGGATGAGTTGGAGGTTAAACTTTCTGTTCACATGTGGGGTGGGGTGCACACATTCCTCCAGCTTTAGAGGGGCCGCTCTTATCCCTAGTCCTGCCTTGCAGTGCTTACCGCCTTGGTCCCAACCATGCAGTCCTTCTGTTCTTTCTTAAAATGCCAGACTTCTTGGAGAGCTGTTGTGAAAGATCTGGAAGATTCGTCAGAGACCTTCCAGTCCTACCTTCTCCTCATCCCTCCCTTCCTTCCCATTTAATGTTTGCTTTATTCTGTTTTGTGTTTGTGTGAAAGAGAAATAAGGTCTTACTCTGTAGCCCAGAACTCAGGGCAAGCCTCTTGCCTCATCTCCTAAGTCCTTGCAATGACAGGCATGCCGCACTGTAGACCATAGTTCTTTTTAAATTGGTGCTTTGCCAGTGCTACATGACCTCACCTTGATTGATGCTGCAGCCCCTACCGCCTCCAGTCATGAAGGTTTGAATGGCTGGCTGGTGTGCTTTTGCTCACCCGAAACCAGCGACCCACCTCACACCAGCATTTAGTGCTAAGAGAATCAGCCTGTCAGATGGTCTTGAGTGTGAGACAGAACCTTTGTGTTTTATCTCCTGGGACTTTATGTCTCTCATCCTGTTCTGTCCCTGAGGACTCAGACACAACTGAGGAGGCAAGAGTCCTTTGTTCAGAAAGGTTTCACCATGCAAACGTGGGCCGGTAACTACTTCTTGAGTTAAAAGTCCCTGCGTAGTCGATCTGTCTTGCCTGTGCCAAGCCAGAAATGCACCAGCTCCTGCTGGTAGCTTGTGGGCTAGTTGGAGAAATTTGAGGGGTCTGAAGTACTTTATGAGCCTTCAGAGCGCAGCCTTGGCAACCCCTGGTCCTTTGTGGGAAGAAGTGATGGGGAAGGGACGTAGAATTGGAGAGTGGTGTTGCCTGTCCTAGAACATGGTGTTTGTTGATGGGGAACAGGCTGAGCATCCAGTTGCCACAGAGGTTAGTAGCAGGTCGCAGAGCCCTGCATTGCAGTCAGAAAACCCCGGTTGTAGGGCTGGCTCTGCCATGTGCTGACTGGGTTACTGTGAGCAAGTTCTCTGTCACTATGCTTCACTGTCCCAGCCTGAACCCTGAAGCCCCTGTAGCTCTGTTCTCTGATTCCCTGAAGTGTTGCAGGTCTGTTGTGGGAGTCTCTGAAGTATTTGGGGGGAGGGGGCCTGGAGGAGCTGAAGCAAGTGAGCATTTGGGGTAGATGATCAGGATGTACAGAAATGAGGCCTACAGAACCCTAGGGTCTGGCACAGGGCCTTGAGCAGGAGAAGGTTGGGAGGCCAGGATTGGTGCAGTGAGAAGGAAAGTCCCACTGGAATGGATCCTTAGGCTTGATGTGGGCATAACCAAGGCAGTGGCTTCAGTAGGAATGTTCTAGAGAGAGTGTGGAGAGCAGTACTGAACTGCTCTGCCCAGGCCGCTGTGTCTTAGAATACTGCACTGTGTTGTGTTCTGTGGAGTATTGGAGCTGTGGTTCTTAGAAACAGATGGTATCTCGTCCACTCCCAGGCAGACCTCTTCCCCCATGGGGAGCCTCTCTGAGCTCAGGAAGCGGGGTGTGTACAGCTAGGGACACCCTCTCTGCCTTCACTCCTGAGAACTTTTGCTGTGCCGTAAAGGAGGGAAGTGATAATACACACAGTGACATACACACACAACACACTGCAGAGAGGATGCCCAGCCTGGGGGAGGGTGACCCGACTACCCTCAGGCACTCAGGAAGACTCAAAGCATAGGAAGATGGCTCTGGTGCTTAGGCCAGTAAGTGGCCTGGAAGTTCTAGGTCCTGCCCTGTGAGTCAGCTCCAGATAGGGAACCTGTGTAACTGGAAAATTTCCCTGGGCTAAGCAGAGGCCACAGGGGAAACTGAGTCATGAGGAATGGGGAAGCAGTGGGAGAATTGGCTGGCACTGCCTGCTTAGGCTTGGTGAAGATCATCCCCTTGCTCTTACAGGAGCTGGGGCCCCCACCCCCAGAGGACGGCAATCTCATGCTCCACCTGCAGCGCCTGGAGACCACCCTGAGCGTGTGTGCCGAGGAGCCTGACCACAGCCAGCTCTTCACCCACCTGGGCCGCATGGCCCTCGAGTTCAACAGATTGGCCTCCAAGGTGCATAAAAACGAGCAACGCACGTCCATCCTGCAGGTGAGGCAGGCCAGTGCCCCCCCCCCAGCTCTTTTTGAGGTACAGGGGTTAACTCTGGGGACTTTGGAGGGCTGGATTCTAGGCCTATTTGGGGCCTCTTATTCACACTGGTGACTGCAGTTAGGAAGTTGTGGGAAGGTGTGTGAAAAAGAAGGAAATGAGGAAATGGGAAGTGGGCAGATTCATAATGGGTGCCCTGNGGGGTGTGGCCTGGCCAGCTGGGTATGGCCTGCTTTGTTCTTGTTTCTTTTTGGCTTTTTGTTTGTTTGTTTTTATTGTTGTAGTTTTTGAGACAAGGTCTCACTGTATATCTCCTGCTGACCTGTAATTCACTGTGTAGACCAGGCTAGCCTGAAACTTAGAGATCTACCTGCCTCTGCCACCTGAGCTCACCCTGTGGCTTGCTTTGCTGTCACTGTGGCTCTTTGTATGTTCTGCCCCCCACAGTAAGAGCTGTTCATATGACCCCTTCCCAGATAGGCAAACAACCCTCAAAAAATGTCTTTTTTTTTAAACCCCAAGGTCACCCAGCTGGTAAATGATGGGCTGATATTAGAACCTCAATTCTTATTTTGTTTTCTTGCATTTTTTTCATTTTTTTTTTTTCTTTGAGGCAGTCTCACTCTTAGCACAGGCTGGCCTAGAGCTCACTCTGTAGCACGGGCTGGTCTCAGACTCACATCATCCTCCTGCCTCAGCTACCCAAGTGTTGGGATTCCAGACATGAGCCACCACACCCAGCTTTATGTGATATTTTAAATCTTATACATTTAGCCACCCTCCCTACCCACCTGCTTTCTCAAATCCCTCTTAAAAGGCTCTCTGTGCTGGGGAATAGTCAGATTCCTTTGCTCGGCCAAGTCAGGCTTTGGAGTTATGTTGCCCTTGGTTCCTCAATACTGATCTTAGACAGGTCACTAATCTCTGTCCNGTCTGGAATTGAGCTAGCAGCGTGCCCCTCCTGGTACTACTGCATCAGAGGCGGCTCTTGTGCAATCTAGAACCCAGCGCTGGGAGAGGTCACTGTCAGCTTTGATGGTGCTCATCCCCACTGGGCAGGCCATCTTCACTTGGAGGGCTTTGCAGTTAGTTATGGTCCACTTACAGTTAATTGGTGACCATTGCAAAGATGGTGAAAGTGAGGCTGCTAGAGGGCCTGCTCAGGACTTGAGCACCCCTTCCTTTTGGGCAGAGCCCTTACCTGAAGGCTCCCTACTTTTGGGTAAACCCTCCTCCTCCTGGGCCAGTCGACATTGGCGAAGGGAGGGAATCCACCCTGTGTATTTGGCTGGTTCTATGGCAAGGAGCACGCAGGACATCCTTTCATTGGACGCTGGAGAAGCAGCGGGAATGTGTGGTGGAGGGCCCACAGCAGGTCTAGACTGGGTGAGGGGACCTCTTTGAGAGGCTGCCAAGGCTTTGGGGTTTCCAAGCTGAGCCCCGAGAAAGAAAACCTGATACCTTCTGGGGGCTGAGATCATTCTGAGCATCAACTTTTCGGCACTCAGATGGGGATGTGTGCTGGTTCCTGATACCCACCGGCCTCTTACATCAATTTCCTGTTTATTCCTTCTTGGCTCTAATGGTTCCCAACAATTCTATCTTTTGATAGAATTGATCAACTAAGTTGATTTGCTTAGTCTGTTTCCCTGCTGAGTGTTGTCTTCAGAGAGGGAGTGTACCCACCATGGTGCCCCAGTGCCTGGCACTTCATCCACAATTGAAAGAATGAGTGAGCAAGCCAGTTGTGGAGGCTCACACCCAATAATGCCAGCTCTAGGGGCTGAGGCAGGAGGATGTCAAGTTCAAGGCCATCCTGGGCTACATAGCTAGATCCTGTCTCAAAAAAACAAAACAAACAAAAAAAAAAAACCCAAAGTTGGAGAGATGACTTAGCAGTTAAGAGCACTGGCTGCTCTTGCAGAGGACCTGGGTTTGGTACCCAGCACCCACATAGCATCCATTTCACATTCTGTAGCTCCAGTTCCAGGGGACATGATGCCCTCTTCTGGCCTCTGTGGGTACTATGCACATATGGTGTACAGACATACATGCAGGCAAAACAGGTATATACGTAAAATAAAAATCAATCTTTGAAACAAACAATAAAGGAGCTCACAGGTGTGCCCTTAGGCTCTCTGATGGAGGGTGGTGACCTTTGGCTGCTGATGATCCTGTCCAGCACCTAGTTTGTACCAGGGCATTTACCCTAGAGGTTCCAAGAACAGCCCTCTGGCCTGGAATGACAGTGTAACAAATGAAGTGTCATTATGGCCTTCCCTTAGGGATAGGAGCAGGACATTCTGTTCCCTGGAGTCCCCACCCAGGGCCACAGCAGCTCCCTGTTTCTCAGCCTCTGGGTGGAGGAAGCTGAGTCTAGTTCCACCTCATTCTTATCTGATTTGTTTCTTGGTTCACTCAGCAAACACTGCAGGCTCACACCTGTAATCTCAGCACTTAAGAGGCCGAGGCAAGAAGATTGCTGGGAGTTCAATGCTGAGGTATATAGTGGATTTCAGGTCCAACCAGGTTATAGGGTGAGGCCTTGCCTGAAAAAGAAAAAGACATATATATATATTTTTTGAGATCAGATATGGCACAGGGCCCTCTGCTGGACATTGAAGAAACCAATAACAGGCTTTCTGTTTTCTCAACCTTTAACTCAGTGTCCAACACCCGCAGGGCAAGACTGCCCTTCCATCCATCCAGGACTGTCTTATGATGGTCAGAAAGGAAGGCAGCAGCTCTGGTCTCCCTGGGTGACATGACACAATTTCCCTTGTATTCTGTGTAGTAGGAATTCCTTTCTGTCCATACCATTCCCAGAGTGAATACTAGATATCTACCCTAGTTAGAAAGAGAGACCAGAGAAGTGAGCCAGGGAGGACTACCAAGGAGGAGCAGTCTAGGTAGGGAGAGCCATGAAGGGAAGAGGGATGGAATTCTCATTGGGAGGACCAGGACCCCAGTGCATCCTGATTGCTGGCTCCCATGGAAGAGAAGCCTGGATGGATGGGCCTAGTGGCCTGCCTCCCACCTGTCCTGCCAATCAAGGGGATATAGTGTTTGGTCCTGCCAGGGCTGGCTGTAGCTCCAGCCCAATGTCAGCCTGCCTCGGGACATGCTCCCTCTTAACCCTCACCCCTGTCTACCATCTGCCCCACAGACCTTGTGCGAACAGCTGCGCCAGGAGAATGAGGTCCTGAAGGCCAAGCTGGACAAGGGCCTGGAACAGAGGGATCAGACTGCTGAGAGGCTGCGGTAAGTCCAGGCCACCTTGAGACTGGAAGAGGAGGAATAGGGCAGGAGGAATCATGTGACGCACTGGTTCCTAGGATGAGGCCACGTCTTAGAGCCCTGTTCTGACAGCAGATCTCTTGGCCCTTCTCCTTGTATTTTGTTTACCTTAGGAGGGGGTGTAGACAGCATTGAGAGCTGCCCTTCTCTATTGGGGCAACTGCTAGCATTTGTTAGGAGCTGGCTCAGGACTCTCCTGCCCCCTAGTGGTCACTATCATTCCCTGCTTCCATTTTCCTGGGATCTTTGGAAGTCCTTCACTGGCCTCAAGCCTGTGGGAAGGCATGCATGTTTACTCCAGCCTCTCTGTCCTTGGCAAGACTGAGTTGGGATATCTTAATGAACCATAGTGTCTGCCCATCATCAAGGATCTCTATGACCACAATGTAGGAGGCCTGGGGAAACAGGAATTTGTGATTGCCGCATCTCAAAGGGCCTTTGCCCTCAGATGGTACTGACTAACCCCCATTGTGTGAGGGGAGACAGACCCAGAGAGAGGCAGGCTTCTTTTNGAGACAGGGTTTCTCTGTGTAGCTTTGCGCCTTTCCTGGAACTCAACTTGGTAGCCCAGGCTGGCCTTGAACTCACAAGATCCGCCTGCCTCTGCCTCCCGAGTGCTGGGAATAAAGGCGTGCGCCACCACCGCCCGGCAAAGGCAGGCTTCTTAAGGGTCTCACTAATGGGGACCTAGGCATTCACTAGAGTAACAACTGTTCCTGCTCACTGTGCTCCTGGGTAACAGGGTGCTGGGTTATCTATTGGACAAGAGAATCTGTATTAGAGCCAGGACTTGCTACTCTATGTTCCCTCTTGGTCACTGTGGCCACGGGGCCATTTTGTGTCATTGTGCCTTGTTTGACTTTTGGATGGCCTGGTGGTTGGAGCTTTAGAGCCATACTCCATTATTCATGGAGGACATGGATAATGTCAAGGATAAGGATGCCCAGAGTGAAGGAAAGGTGAGTGGGTGAGAAGGCAAAAGCCGCCTCCCAAGGGCTTATGGGTAAGGAGGCAGGAATCCAAGTCCTTGCTGAGTGGCCTGGGGAAAAGCCATTTGACTCCATGGTGTCCTGCAGTTTTGTGGAAGCCGAGGGAGTGTGTCCATGTTTCAGGCATCCTGAGACCCCAGCACTATTGCCTCATGAACTTAGAATCTCCCTGTCATTTAGTTATAGTTCTGCTTGCTTTGTTTGGAACAGTCTTACTCCATAGCCCAGGGAACTCACTATGTAGCTCAGGCTGGCCTCAGACTCCATAGTCTTGCTTCAGCCTCCTGAACGTTGAAGTTACGGGTGTGAGCACCCACACTCAGCTTTTCTTGGCAACTACTACTCCTGTAAATTATAAAGGAGGTCTCCCCTGGAGCATCACCTGTATTTAACAGATGATAACCTTGAAGCAGATACAGTGACAGGTGTGAAGACAGTTTTGCCAACACTGGCTCCGAGGCAGGAGCCTGCTCCTTCTGTGTTGATGGAGGGGAGTGGCAGGTGCCAGTGAATGCTCAAGACCTACCTGCACCACACAGGCTCTGCTGCTTTAGGTGAGCCAGGACGCTTGGCTGTAACCAGAGGGACAGAGCTTTCTTATGAGAACAAGATGGTAGGACCTTAAGGTGCCATGTGTGTGGACAACACTCAGACAGAAAAACTCAGCTAAGGATTCTCAGGAAGCTTGCACACCCTCTAGGTGGCTCAGGGGTGTAGCTGAAAGTTTCTCCATCCTGCTTGATCCCACCAGGCCCCACATTCCTCCAGCCTGGCGGCCCCACAGCCACTTATAAAATAATCGTTCAGAAGCTTACATTAATTATAACTGCTCAGCCATTAGCTCAGGCTTATTACTGACTAGCTCTTACACTTAAATTAACTCATAATTCTTATCTATGTTTAGCACGTGGCTTAGTACTTTTTCTCAGTTCTGCCTTGTCATCTTGCTTCCTCTGTGTCAGGCTGGCAACTCCTGACCCCTTTCCTCTCCCCAGCATTCTCCTAGGCTGCTGGCCCCACCTGTACTTCCTGCCTGGCTACTGGCCAATCAGCGTTTTATTAAACCAGTGATGCCCTTTTGGTCTCATCACACTTCCCAGAACACTGCCACAGTGCCTGTGACAGTAGGTCCTTGGCTTCAAAAGCTCCTTAACCCAGAGCTGACATT
This sequence comes from Neotoma lepida, assembly GCA_001675575.1. NCBI lineage: Eukaryota > Metazoa > Chordata > Mammalia > Rodentia > Cricetidae > Neotoma > Neotoma lepida. Next base: position 800,104 of record LZPO01027373.1, read on the forward strand.
GTGACTTCTCCACTTGTCTCTTATCCAGGGAGGAAAACATGGAGCTCAAGAAACTGTTGATGAACAGCAGCTGTAAAGAGGGCCTCTGTGGGCAGCCCAGCTCCCCAAAGACAGAGGGTGCTGGCAAGAAGGGTGTGGCCGGACAGCAGCAGGTGCGTGGCAGGAAGTTCTAGTATCCCAGGCTTCTCTGATCCGGGATCTGCTCGCCTCCTCAGTCAGAGTGAGCCCACCTCCTCCTGCACAGTTCCAGCAGCAGAAGGTTCTAGTTGATAGACTGTGTTTCCTAGCTCAGCATCTGCCTCTG
>LZPO01027373.1:805141-816658 GCA_001675575.1 Neotoma lepida
GAGGAGGGATGAGATGGAGGGGGGGGGACAGCTGGTGCATGCTGCCCCCCTACCCTCACACTCCCTCTCTGCCACTCCTCCAGATCATAGAGCTCCGCCAGAAGCTGGTAGACCTGCAGAAACAGGTGACTGAGCTGGAGGCTGAGCGAGAACAGAAGCAGCGGGACTTTGACCAGAAACTCCTCCTGGCCAAGTCGAAGATCGAGATGGAAGAGGCAAGTGTGACCAGGCTTGCAGTCTNTGAGGTTCCAGGCTCCCTCCCAGAGTCTCTGGGATCAGTGAGCCAGGGACTGAGCCAAGCGCTCTGTGACCTCTGGTGGGCCTGTTTCNCTTCTTAAAATTGAGAAGATGGGATAACTATTGCTTTTCAGTTTTTATTGCTTGCATTTTGCAAAGCTTTTTGATCAGTTGAAATTTTCTTTTAAGATTTACTTATTTTTATTTTATGTGTATAGGTGTTTTGCCTGCATTTATGTCTGTGCACCATATGTGTGCCCAGTACCTGCAGAGGTCAAAAGAGGGCATGAGAGCTCTTGGAACTGGAATTAAAGATAGTTGTAAACCCACCATATGGGTGCTGGGAACCAAACCCAGGTCCTCTGCANGAACAGCCAGTACCCTTAACCACTAAGCCATCTCTCCATCTGCTGATAAGTTAAAATCTTAAATCCTAAGGAACTATATAAAGAAGTACATAATATAAAAACATAAAAATGGGACATGGTAGGCGCACACCTGCAATCCCAGCACTCAGGAGAATAGAGAGTTACAGGCCAGCCTGAGCAAGACCCTGTCACAGGGTGGAGCTGGCACTCAGTTGGTAAAGTGCTTGCCTAGTAGTCATGAGGCCCTGAATTCAGTCCCTAGTGCTCCATAAACCAGGCATGGCAGTATGCAGAGAGAAGTGCAGAAGTTCAGGGCCATCCTTGGCTGCATAGTGAATTTGAGGCCAGCCTGGGCTACATGAGACTCTGTCAAAATAAAATAAAAAGACCCTGTGTCCTGAAACAGATAAAAGCAGGCCTAGATGGGGTGAAGTGCTATTCAGAGTAGAGTAGGGCCAAAGACAGAGGGAATTTGTTTATCCAGGCATCTTCCCAGCCTGCTCAGGCNCTGTACCAGATAGGAGAAACAGTCAGCTCTGCCCTGGCTGGAGAAGAGATGCTGACCGGCTAGATAGAGGCTAATAAGGAAAAGTATGTTAAGTTCCACAGCAGAGACGGGGCAGAGATCAGAGACTAGGCAGAAGGGACCTGTGGAGCAGTGCTCTGAAGAAATGGCCTCTGTTCTGCCATGTGTGACTGGTGCCAGCCACGGCCCTCCAGGGTCCTGAAGCAACTGAGTGAAGAAAGGCCACCTGACTCCCANTCCCTTGGGGGTTTAGTGACAGTGCCACTTTTTTCTCTTCATGGGAACTGCNCNTGGGCCNTTTTGCCTAGCTTTAAATCAGATATTTTCAACACGGATTGCATTTCATAGGCCCTCCACCAGCANNTGACACCCAGGTCTTATCTGANCACAGCCTGTGTCTGTGACTACCCCCTTCCCTTCAGGATTGGTTACAGAGACACTGTGTACTGTCTTCTGAGTANGCTAGCATGGCACTCAAGCCACATGTGCCAGCTCTGTGGTTCCTTTTCCTCACGCATGTCTACAAGGGAGACAAATCCCTGGAATCTGACCTTCTGTCCTGTCTGCTGGAGGAGGGCAGGGCCTTTCCAGGTTAAGCCTGGCCTTGGAGATGGGAACTCTGTGGTCNAGGGCATGCCTTGTCCTAGAGTCTTGAGCAGAAGCCAGGACATCACCCATGTGTCTTGGCCCAGGCTGCCCCTGAAGCCACCTCCGACTAGAAACCACTCANCCATTGATGTGTGGAATATTGACTAAAGGTCACACAGGAGGGGATAAGCACTGACCCGCCTCAGTCTGTTGCTTGATACACATGACACACTACAGATGAGCTAAACACTTTCCTGGAATACCTCCCCATCCCCTCCCCAGACCCTGGTCCTCCGAGAAGTGACCATGGTTAAATTTTTTTTTAGATGTATTTATTTTATATGTATGATTATTTTGCCTTCGTGTATGTGTGTGCACCCTATGTGTGCCTGGTCCCATGGAGGCCAGAAGAGGGCATCAGATCCCGTGGAATTGGAGTTTTGGATGTTTATGAACCACCANGTGAGTGCCAAGAATTGAACTCAGGTCCTCCACAAGAGCAACGAGTGTTTGTAACCACTGAGCCATCTCTCCAGCTCCCAGACCTTTTTTCAANTCATATATCTGCTGGCAATNCAGTTTTTTTAGCCATGCCTGCTCTTTATGCTGCANTGCCATCCACTGTTTTAATTTCTTTATTTTTGAGACAGGCTTCTTGCTATGTAGCCTAGGCTAGCCTGGAACTCACTATGTAGACCAGGCTGGGCTTGAATTCAGAAATCCATCTGTCCCTGCCTCAGGACTGTGGGGATTAAAGGTGTCCACTGCCACTTTCCCCTCAACCACTGTTTTACACTCTGCCTAGCTGGCCTTGTAGTGCAGGCCTGCAATGCCAGTTTCTTGGAAGGCTGAGGCAGGAGGATCACCAAAACTCAGGGCCTCCCTGGGCTACAGAATGAGTTAACGCTTGCCTACAAGTAAGACCATGTCTTGAAATATAAAAGTAACAGAAGTCAGGGGCTGAGGAATTGGGGGGCCATAGCTCAGAGGTAGGACAGTTGCTTAGCAAGCATGAAACTCAGCCCCTGGAAAAGTAAACAATCCNTTTCCTGGCCTGGTGAATAGCGTTTGCTCTCACCACTACAACCCAGTTTGATTCCCAGTGAGGGAAGTATATTTGGGCCAGCAAGATGGCTGAATGGATAAAGTACTTGCTGGGATCTATATGGTAGAAGGAGAGAACCAACTCTCACAAGTTGTCGTCTGACCTCCACATGTGCATACCCACACACACAGACAAGAAATAAATAAAATGTAAAAAGTGAAGAAACCCTTCCTTTGATATGAACGGATTAGAAATGAGGGCCTTGAATTCTGCCCTAGCTCCCTGTGTGGTCTGCAGGAAGTCACCACACACGTGCACGTGCACACATTGGTTTCTCATTGAGCAAAGGGGCTTGATGCCCTGCTGCCATTCCAGCTGTGACCGTGACGCACAAGCCTGGAAGCTCCCTGCCTCTCAGCTGTGGTGACCTCTCGTTCTGTGCGCTTCTCTGGAGGGCCTCCTTCTGTCCCGTTTACGTCTTTGAGCATGGTCTCTTCTAAGAAACCTGAGGTCCTTAAGGGGCTGAAGTATTCTTCATTCTTTGAGAATCTGGGGGAGACAGGGGTTTTACTCCTGAGAGAGTTTCACAGACAACATTTTACACCCATTTGGGGACTCACAGCTCTCATGAGGTCCCTCTGTGATTTGTTAAGGTCCCTTTAGTCCCAGGATTTAGAAAGCGTACTTCAGAGGGCCTGTGGTGGGGCCCCAGGTCTCTGCAGTTGGTGAAGGAGCTGGCATCAGAGTTGAGGGCCTCTCACTCTGCCAGGCTTCTCTTCCTTGAGAGCAGGACAAATGGGCTCTCAAAGACACCAGCCTCTCCCCAAGTTACGTGCAGAAAGCACTGAGATGGCTGCTGAGAGGCAGGGAGAGCCAGGGTGTGGGTCAGGCAGTCCAGGCCTCCTGGAGAGTCCCTGTTTACCAACCCTGCACTCTCTGCAGACTGGCAAGGAGCAGCTGACAGTGGAGGCCAAGGAGTTGCGCCAGAAGGTCAAGTACCTGCAGGATCAGCTGAGCCCACTCACCCGGCATCGAGAGTACCAGGAAAAGGAGATCCAGCGGCTGAATAAGGTGGGCACTAAGACACGCCCCCATGGGGGAAGGCTCTGGTGAACTCTGCAAGGCCCACCTACCCTTCTGCTAGCACCCCCAATTCAGGAGAGGTGACCCCTTTTCAGTGGGTTAGAGGCACAATTCCTGTCTTCCCTGCCCCCACACACCCTGGTGACCCAGCCCCATTGGGATCTGGACTCACTCCTACCTCCCATGTAGCCTTTGTACATGGTGGCCTCCTCTGAGGGCCTCATATCCCCTGACAGTGCCTGGCCTACTCAAGCTTGAATGTCACTTGATCAGCAAAACTATCCCTGGATCTCTTTGGTGGCTCCATTTTATGGTCCTGGAGTACAACAGCTGTTTTTCATCCTCTGACGGGTTGTCCTGTTTATGCATACATACACACAAACTTCTTGAAGCCAGTGTAAGAGACCTGTCACTGAGAGTCCCTGATGTCTCAGGGCTAAAGTCCAGGGAGGAGTCTGTGGACAAGAAAGAACGTAATGAGAGGGCGTGGGTGACTAAGGGCACTTTGTCTTTTTGTTGTTTTTTGGTTTTTCAAGACAGGGTTGCTCTGTGTAGCCCTGGCTAGCCTTGAATTCAGAGATCTCCCGCCTCTGGCTCCCAGGTGCTGGGAGTAAAGGCATGCACCCAGCATGCCTGGCTCTCCCCCCTCCCCGCCCCTAGCTTTGTCTGGTCTTCAGGATTGGTTGGTAAAATAAAAACTAACTAGAAATTGCAGTCCAGGCTCTTGTAACTAGAGACAGGGTGGGTTGCTGAGGCTAAGAATCCTGAAGAAGCTGCCAGACAATGCAGCTTCTCTTGGAGAGCTAGGCTTCTTTCTAGGTCTTGCGTATGAAAAAGTTGAGCCAGGCCTGTTCAGAGAAGGTCTTTGTACATGAAGACCTCATGCAGGTTAAGAGCATGGACAGGCTGGGTTGAAGTCCTTGTGTTCACTCATTAGCTGTCTCCATTTGCAATTTCCCTCAGCAACAGAAGCCCTCAGCAGTCTCCGTTAGGGTTTCTGTTGCTGTGATAAATCACCATGAGCGAAATCGACTTGGGAAGAAAGGATTTCATTTATAACTTTCAGGTCCCAGTCTGTTACTGAGGGAGGGCAGGGCAGGAATCTGGAAGCAAGAACTGAAGCAGAAACCATAGAGGAACACTGCTTACAGACTTGCTTGCTCCTCATGGCTTTCTCAGCCTGCTTTAGTGTGTACTCCAGGACTACCAGCCCAGGGGTGGCCCCACCCACAGTGAGATGAGCCTTCCCATATCAATCACTGAGCAAGAAAATACCTGAGGCTTGCCTAGAGGCCAGTTTGGTGGGGGCATTTTCTCAGTTGAAGTTTCCTGTCCTCACATGACTCTGGTTTGTGTCAAGTTGACGAAAAACCAACACAGGTCACTCAGCCAAGTCACAATGGGTCTCTGGGCCTCAGTTTTCATATGTGTAAAATGGGGGTGAGGTCCTAGCCTTTACCCCATGGAATGATGAAGAGGCTTCAGTGCAGTGGCCCAGGTCCAGCCTCTCTGGGTAGAGCTGGTGAAGGACCACTGCTGCCNGGGTTACAGTTAGAGTTGCTGTGTTATCAGAAAGAGGCTCTCCAGGAGTGGTCTTCAGAGGGGTCTGACTTCCAGGGAGGCCTGCTGACGACTCTTCTCTCTCGACCCCAGGCCCTGGAGGAGGCCCTCAGCATCCAGGCCTCACCATCATCTCCACCACCAGCTTTCGGGAGCCCGGAAGGGGCTGGGGGCCACCTGAGGAAGCAGGAGCTAGTGACACAGAACGAGCTGCTGAAACAGCAGGTGAGGCTCGGAGAGTGATGCATCCTGGGAGCCAGCCACCTTCCCCATGCTGGCTCTGCTCTCTGTTCTCTGTGGGCCTGGCCATCATGTTTCTACTTTTTAGTATTAAGTCAGTGATCCCTTTGTTCGAATAAAGTCCTGTCTCAGAGTCCAGAGTGTAAGACAGAAGACAGACTTACTGTAGTGAAGTTGGATTTGGGGCTCGAGGTGCCCTACTCCAATCTCCAGTGCCCACAGCTCTTCCCAGACAGCCCAGTGAGAAGCCTGGAGTCTGGGCCTGAGCAGTGCAGCTTCCAGAAGGCTGCCNTGACCCTTCACCTCCCGATCCCCTCCAGGTAAAGATCTTTGAGGAGGACTTCCAGAGGGAACGGAGTGACCGTGAACGCATGAATGAAGAGAAGGAAGAGCTGAAGAAGCAGGTGGAGAAGCTACAGGCCCAGGTCACCCTGTCTAACGTCCAGGTGAGAGTACCACCCTGGCCTTACAGGGTTAGAGGGTCCTGGGGACTTACTGGACTCCATCCAGATCTGCTACCACTACTCTCTTTGACTTCTGCCAGCCCCTTGTACTCTGAACTTTGTACCTGTCTCTTATACACATCTAGATGTGTATAAGAGACAGGGTGAGAGTACCACCCTGGCCTTACAGGGTTAGAGGGTCCTGGGGACTTACTGGACTCCATCCAGATCTGCTACCACTACTCTCTTTGACTTCTGCCAGCCCCTTGTACTCTGAACTTTGTACAGTGTCCTGTCTAACTCTGCTGTGTTGTAGCTCTGACCCTCCATCAATGTTGATGCCTAGAGAAGCAAAATTAATAGGGTAGAATGAAAAGACACTAGCAGGAAAGCACTTGGACTGCCCTCCTGACCTGTGTTCAGGCCATCAGGAAGGGTAGGAGGCCCCACAGCTAACAGCCCCTTAGTGCCCTTCCTGGAACTTCCCACGCTTGAGTGGTCTCCTGGGCCTCAGCCATCTGCCCTCAGGGTGGTGAGGCCTTGGGCCTACCCCTGCCTCTGAACCACCTGTACCATCAGGCCTCTCTCCCTCCTCCAGCTCAAAGCACTCAAAGATGAGGAGAAGGCCAGAGAAGCCCTCAAACAGCAGAAGAGGAAAGCGAAGGTGAGCAGCTGGAGGGGAGGGCATGGGCAGCATGCACTGTCTGACCACCTTCAGGGAATGGGGTCCCAAGGGAGAGATTGCTGGCATTCTGCCAGTTATTGCCAGCAGAGCAGTCCTCATTAACTGTCATCTTCAGCTATCTATGACCAGGTCCCCGGTCCTGCCTGTGTCCCAGCCTCCCTTGCCCTTTGAGAACTAAGATTCCAGTACAGGGCAATGAGGTGGGTACCAGGCCAGAGGCAGATATATAAACCTTTCTTGCAGGCCTCAGGAGAGCGCTACCATGTGGAACCCCACCCTGAGCACCTGTGTGGGGCCTATCCCTATGTCTACCCACCCATACCAGCAGCCATGGTGCCTCAACACGCCTTCAAGGACTGGTCCCAGATCCGCTACCCTCCATCCCCCATGCCCATGGAACACCCGCCCCCACTCCCCAGCTCTCGCCTCTTCGTTCTGGTGAGTCTGTGTCCCTCCTTCCTGCAGATTCTATCTAGAAAGGAAGGCCAAGTGAGGGGGTGGGAACCTGCTGTCCTGGTGGTTTCTCCGAGACAGGGTGGTTGTAGGCAGGTGCCCAGGCCTGGCCCTGGGCTGCTCTCCCTGGGGTCAAGACTCTGCAGCCCCTAGCTGCTCAGCACCGCTAGTGTCAAAGGGAGAAGGCCCGGTAGGAGTGCAGAATAGGAAGGACTGCNGTCGTTCCCCCAGCTGGGTATCTGAGTTTGCTTTGGCACTTCACCACCTTCAGTGGAGTCAGGTCTGACCTTCACCGTGATTCTCTCCTTCCGTCTGCCCCTTTACTCTCTTCTCGCCCTCCTTTCCTCTCCTCTTCCCTCATCTCCCTCCCACTCCCCAGTTGTCACCTGCCCCTCCTCTGCAGTGTCTATGGCAGCCCCACTTCAGGGCTGCCCAGCCCTCCCCTCAGTAGGTACAGTGGCCTCCTCTCCTGTCTGGCCTCTTGTATAGCTTCTCCCCTTGTGCACACTTAAACGGTGGTGACGATGCTGTGCTTGAGAGGTTGTCAAGCTAGGTTGGCTCGTGTAATCCCAGCACAGCTGAGGGAAGAACCTTGCCCTCAAGTTTGAGGCCAGTCTGGACAACACAGTGAGATAGAGGCCATCTATCTCTGTCTCAAAAAAAACAAGAGAGGGAAGGAGGCATGGACTCAAAGATACACTTGGTCACTTTCTCAACTGCGTGACATGGAACCTTAGGATTTGGTACTTTGTTCCTATGCATTTAGTACTGTTCTGACTGTGGCTCCTGCTGTGGCTATGGAATGTGGTTGTGTTTTCTTTCTTTTTTGGGTTTTGTTTTTTTTCTCTGGTGAGGGGGTTGGGTTTTTGTTGTTGTTGTTGTTTATTTGTTTGGTTTAGCATAGTTTTGGTTTTCTGAGACAGGATTTTTCTGCATAGCCTTAGCTTTGTAGATCAAGCTGGCCTCTACGGTGCTGGGATTAAAGGTGTGTGCCTCCATGCCTGGCTCAGTTGTGAATTCTTAAGCACCCATCTGTTGCAGCCGGAGTACCCCTGGCGTCCACCCTGTGCAGGGATTCAGAATCCGACCTCCCAAGTGATGGACCCGCCTCCAGACAGGCCTTCAGAAGCAGGTGAGTGTAGGTCCCCTGGTAGAAAGGACATTCACCCAACTAACATTGACCCAGTTTGCAGATGATGTTATTTTGTGAGCTTGGTAACACTGAGGNCCAGCTTCCTGAAATGGTACCTAGAGAGGAAAGATGTTGACTAGAATTAGAAATAATTGGAAGAAGCACACATTCGCTTTCTAGTACTGTGCTAGGAGCTAGCACTGCTCAAAAGTGGAAGCAGGCATGTTCCTATCCTAGTGAGGGGAGCACAAGTGAATTTAGTACTTACATAAATAGACAGGTTGCAGCCGGGCGGTGGTGGCGCACGCCTTTAATCCCAGCACTTGGGAGGCAGAGGCAGGCAGATCTCTGTGAGTTCGAGGCCAGCCTGGGCTACCGAGTGAGTTCCAGGAAAGGCGCCAAAGCTACACAGCGAAACCCTGTCTCGAAAAACCAAAAAAAAAAAAAAAAAAAAAAAAAAAAAAAAAATAGACAGGTTGCACTTGAGTGCCCAGAAGAGCAAGTTTCTGTGAGAGAGGTCAAGGGGCCTGAGATAGAGCAGGGCCAGGGGAGTTTTTTGGAGGCGGTGACATCCTAGCTGAGAAGCCAGAGGGGTAGATAATATTCCTGCAGAGAAAAATGACAGCCACAAAGACCTCATGTATCACTCAGCTTTCTGTCTCTGGGACAAAATGCTTGAGACAATCAACTTCCAAGGAGGGAAGATTCGGTTTTGGTTCAGGGTTTCACAGATTTGAGTCACTGGGTACCCGGCCCCATCACTTTGAGCCTATGGCTGTCCAGTGCACAACAGAGGTGGTCTCTTTACCTCCTGATGACCAGGAAGCAAAAAAGAAAGAGAAGGAGCTGGGAGACCCTGTATCCTCTGCAGGGGTATATTTGTAATGACCCAACTTCTCCCACCTCGTAAAGGTCCACCACTCCCAGAGATCCACAGGCTGGTGACCAAGGGCCATTCTGCCTCTGGCTCCGGATGCTTGTGTCCATCTCAAAGTGCATAGTGCATGGAGGCAGTCTCCCAGAGTCCCCATGATCTTGACTCTTCTGGCATTGTTTAAAAGCCCAATCTCTAAAGCTCAAGGCAGACTCATCTGTGAGCACTTACAGAAACAAAAAAAGACAGGTATGGTGACACACACTATATTCCCATCACTTGGGAGGTGGAGGCCAGAGGATCAGGAGTTCAAGGTCATCCTTGACTATATAGCAAGTTTGAGGCTAGCCTGGGCTATGACCCTATCTCAAAACAAAACGAAATTCCAAAGAGAATGTTTCATGCCTCCAGTATACAGTGTTGGGCCAGACATAGAGTAAATATCCCTGTTTCAGAAGGGGGAGAGAGTGTCATAGTAANACTAAAACCCAGAAAAGCAAACAAGTGCTCCATAGCTCTGGGCTGTCACCTTGGCTGGCTGTGTTTGCTGCCCTTCGCTCCCTGCTGGTCCACATTCTACACTCCCGGCATCTTTAACTTCCTGGGGTCTCCAGTACAGCTTAGACATCATCATCATAGTTTCACCTACTACCCTGTCTGGGATTGCCCACTGGGACTTGGATCCTGCCACACATACTTCCTGACCCCACCCCACCCCCAGCCCTTCCTTTGAAATCTGGCTGGAAGCCATGACCCCATAACACTTGGCATTATGCATACCTACCAAACTACCATCAAGTGGACAAATGCCAACATCTCCTGCCAATTAGAACTATGCCAGAGACTGCTTGAGTCACAGCTGTAATGGTCAAGGGTCTATGAGTATGTTGGACCTGAACATGACAAAGAAATCTGGAAGTAGTTCTCTAGGTAGCCTCACCTGAAGGCACACTGGTGCTCTCATCTCAAATCAGGGAGTTTACATGGCTAGGCCTTCTGGCCTGAGACTGGAATAAACCAAGTTGGACTCAGACTTGCAGTAATCTTCCTGCCTCTGCCTCCCAAGTGCTAAGATTATGATGGAAGTCACCACACCTTACTTGAAGGTCTTCCTATTATGGAGATACCCTTAACACATCTTTCTTACTATTTCTTGGCAAAGTTCTTTGCTGCTTTTTTTGGTGAGATTTATTATTTTTAATTATGTGTATGTAGGTATTTGCATGTGTAAGTGCTGGCGCCTATGGAAGTCAGTTATTAGATCCTCCTTGAGCTGGGATAATAGGTGACGGAGCCACCTGATGTGGGTTCTCAGTATGTGCTTTTAACCACAGAGCCATCTCTCCACCCTGAATTGCTCCTTTTTAAGGGTCCACCTTGGCATACACTTGATGCTTCTGTTCCAGCCAAACTACGGTATTTTTTAATACCGTAGTGTCAGGGCATGGACAAAACAGACAAGTTCTTGCTGGAGTGTAACACAAGTGGCCCAATTTCCAGTAGGATCTTCATGTCTACGCCAAATGTCATGAGCCTGGCTTCACTGCCCACACACCGGTCAGTATCGAGCTTTCTGAATCCTCACTCCAGTTGCCCATGTAGTTTTGCTTATAGCCATCTAGGTGGTATCTGAGGCTCGGAACCGCATCACAGACTCNGTGATGATTGATCCCTCTCGTGGTCAGCAATTTCCTTGCTTGGCAGCTTGCTTGGGTGGCAATTTTCTGTGTTACTCAGCTTTCCATCCCTTGGCCCAAACCCACAAGACAATCTGCTTACACAAAGGAAAGATGTATTTTTTACTTAGAGGTTCAGAGGTTTCAGCCCATGGTTACTTGGCCCTGTCACTTTGGGTGTGGCCTCTCATAGTAGGAGTATATAACAGAGTAGGCCTGTTCACCAGGAAACAAGAAAGGGTTGAAGTCCCTGTATCCCCTTCAAGGGTGCTTGCCCNGTGACTTTGATTTCCACCATGGGGCCCTACCTCCTAACTGTCCTACCCTGAGAGCACCGTGGGCTAGCTGGTGACTAAGCTCTTAAATGTGTCTCTTGGAAAAAGTTTAAGATCCAAGTCTTGGCATTTTAATAGGAGTGAAGGAAAGTGACTGATTTAAGCATCTGAGGGAGCCAAGATCAAGGAGGTGTGAGAGCTCAGGCCAAGGTGGGGTGAGAGATGTCAGAGGTCCCCAGGTGTGGGGCCTTTGTAGAGTATGGTAGGAGGGCAGGTCTGAATCCTGAGAGGAGTGTGGAGTCCTTGGATATTGTAAAACACAGGGACGGGAC
>LZPO01027373.1:823267-835985 GCA_001675575.1 Neotoma lepida
AGGTCATTGGTTCAGTAGGTGAGAGGACCACATGGGAAAAGAAGCTCACTCCCTCTTCCCTTTGGTTCTGGAAAACTTGCTGCCAAAGCAAGGTTCTCAGTCTGACTGGGTGAAGGAGCCTTCCAGGCAGCAGGGCAGGGGCCCCTAGTGGGATGCAGCAGAGTGCCTCTGTCANGAAGTCACTGCAGACCTGACTAACAGGGTGAATCTGGCTGCCTTTGCTAGGTCGTCCTTGACAGNTAACAGCTCTCTGGGCTGTGGTGCAAAGTCCCTGCTCTNTGTGAGTCTAATATTCCAGGTACTGTGACTGGATGTTGGACTGAGTGCTCAGCTGGATAGCCCTGCTCCAGGCTTCTGAAGCCCCAGCTAGGATCGCTTCCACCCTGAGAGGCAAACAGCACTGGGCTTGGGGGTAAGCATCAGTAATGCCAGCACCTGAGGCAGAAGCAGGAGATGGAGAGTTCAGGGCCAACCTGGACTACTTAGGGACATCCTGCCTCAACAAGAACAACACAATACATACAGCAGGACACAACCCCTGCTGCCTCCCTACCTATTGCCTCACCTCCCTCACACCACCCCATGCTGAATCTCAGATGATGTGAGGAGAGAATCCCAGGGGTTGACTGAATATTGGGAGCTTTGAAACAATGGAGGGATAGTTTTGAGGGGAGGGAACATGGGGAACCCCCTGAATTNGATTCTATCTTCACTGGCTGTGTGGCACTGAGCAAGCCACTTTAATTCTCCAGGCTTCGGTCTGAGAGGATAATCCCATCTGCNTCTCAAAGTAGGTTTTTGTTGTTTGTTTGGCTTGGCTTTGCAGATGCATGTAGAAGCCGAAGGAGAGAACTGTGAGACTTTCTCCGTTAAATTATTTCATTACATTTATTCACTTATTTGGGGGAGGATGCCACAGCATCCATGTAGAGATCAAAGGACAACTTGCAGGAGCCANTTCATTCCTATCGTGTGAGTCCCAGAAATCAAACTCAGGTTGTCAAGTTTGGCGACAAGCATCTTCACCCTCCTCACCCACTGAGCTATGTCACTGGCCCTCTTCGGCTTGTGCTCAATGTTTGGCTAGGCTGGCCAGTGAGCTCCTGCATCTGCCTGTCTCTGCCCCCAACAACCCCCCATTGTTAACACATGTGGCAATGACTGACTTTGCATGGATGTTGGGGATTTGAACTCAGGTCCTCTTGCTTTCATGACAATGATTGTACTCATTGAATCATCTCCCCAACACTTGAAATGATTTTGAGAAACTTAGGAGATGAGCACAGGCTTGGGCCAGCAGGACATGGAGCTTACTCTACCTGCAGCAAAGGCCAAGAGCCTGTGAGCCTCCTCTGTCATAGTTAGGAGCCGCCTTAGGTATTTGCTAGCTGCCCTAAGAAATGAATAGCAATGACTGCCATGCTTTCTATGGGGGGGTGGAGAGTGGGGCTCATGCTGGGAGCCCAGGCTGGGAGGGTAGTCTGTGGTGAATGAGCCATAGATGGCACTCACCAGCTCAGTCCCCACAAAAGCCCCCTTCCTTCCTCTGGGTCTATAGAGTCCCAAAGCCCTGTTCCTCCACCAGGAGGACCAGAGAAAAGTACTGAGAGGACACCAGGAACACGAGAGGGGAGGAATGGGTTGAGAGCTGGGGGACTGGAGTGACACTGAACCAGATACCTGGCTGCCTAGGACTGCTGGTCCATGCCCTCCCCTCTCCCATCTTCTCATGCCCATTGGTGTGATGTGTGAACGTGACAGGTCTGAGAGGTAGGAGACCTGCAACTGGGCCCAGCTGAGCCTCTGGCAGTATGTGACCACCCCTCCCTTCTCAGGATTCCAGCTTGTCTGCTATAAGATGGAGTGGGATTCAGGGCCACTTAAGGCCCTTCAGCCTTGACGTCAGCCTGTGGTCCCATGATGCTCTCTGCCTTGTGCAGTCACCTAGAAACCAGTGGTTACTAGGATCCCACGTCAGCAGCTGTTAGCCTACAGCTCTGCAAAGCCTTTTGCAGCTGTAAGCTGGACCAGACAGAGGGCCTCCTCTCTTGTTGCCCCTCCTTTTGAGGCAAGAGGACATTTTCCTGTGGCTGCGTCACCTTGGGTCTGCACATGTCCCCTCCCTGTTCCCTTGTCCTGAAGTTGGGCCAAGGCAAGCGGTTGAGTCCCAGAAGCCAGAGTGGAAGCATGTGAACTCTAAGGACCTGGGAGGCCAGATGGGCATGCCTGAGCTGTCATGAGCCACAAGCCTCGGCTGGTTGTGAGATAAGATCACNTCTCACCCTAAGACTTTTCTAGAGCATTCTCCCTCTTCTCTCTGAACTCACCCNTCCCTCCCTGATTGTATGGATAGCTGTGATGAGTATCATGGCCTGTGTACTTACCTATCGGCTCCCTAGGACAGGATTCAACCCACCCCACCCCTACTCCACACCCTAATCTTGAACTCCGTCCTGTCTCTGTGCTAGAAAATGCCTACTGAGTTTGTGACTAGGAATGAGGCTGGAGAGAAAAACGAAGGCTTTTATGGGGACCNNGTCAGTTTAGACTAAGGAGCTGAGGGCAGAAAGGGCGTTAAAAACAGGAACCAATCTTGGGGCTCTCTAAGAGGCAGACAGAATCTGGAAACAGCATTGNAGACTTACAAGATCTTAGGATGAAGATCCAGAGGATTTTAGAAACCCAGAAACTCAAAGCTAGAGCCTACTCAGGGTGAGTGAATAGAGAGAGGGCAACTAGAGGGTTCCATAGCCTTCCAACCATTCTCTCTCCTCGCCAGCTATGCCCTGCTGATGGAGAAACTGAGGCCCAGAAAGCGATGTGCCTCCAAGCCAAAACACTCCCTGTCACAGAGCTCCCTGCCTCCAGTACCCTGAGATGAGAGGCTTTCAGCCCGCCCCCCACCCCCCAGCAATTTTTCTGGATGGCCACCAGTTGCACTCCTGCTGCGCCTGAGGGGGCGAGGGGCAGGGTGGAACCCACACCCTCTCTGAAACCCGCTGAATGGGACAGTTGGTCCCAGGTAACCGAATGTGTCAAGGCGACCCCAAGATGACAGTGGAGAACGTATGAACTCAGGAAAGACTGTCCTCCCGGGTTCGTTCTGCCCGCTGAAGCATGCGAGTCTGGGTTTGATGGAAGGGCGCAGAGACCGAGGGTCGCAGGGTGGGGTCCCCGGGGCATGGCGAGGTTGGGGGCACCCGGTGCCCCTGGGGAAGCGATGGCTCTCCCAGCGGCGCGGTAGACACCTGGGCGCAGTGAACTCGTCTTGCGCCCTGGAGGTTCACTCACCTTAGATTTCTCTCGTCCCCGTCCCGGCGGAACGAACCCGGCCAGGAGCAGGGACAGAAGGCAGGAAGCCCGAAGGAACCGGGCCATGGCGGGCTCAAGTGCGTCTCGGGATGGCCACCGTCCGTCTGAGGTGTCCGGGGCGCTCAGCCACCTTTCAAGCCCTCCCCGGTAGCCAATCCGCAGCTAGGCCGGGGTCTTTCTAGCCAATAGCAAGGTGTCTGGGATTTCAAGGACGAGACATTCCCGCCCCCAATTTCCTCCCTCTCCCCAGGCCCGGGGTGACAGTGACACAAAGCTTAAGAGGGAAAGAAGGGAGTCAGCTGCCAGGGAAGTACTAGAGATGGGCGCGGCCAGGGCTCCAGACAGCACCCAGGACGCAGCTCTTTCCCCAACCTCTAAAACTCAGGGACCCTGCCCTGGGTACGGACCCATTTAGTGCAGAAGAAGCAATGTGTGAGCCAGGTGTGGGGAGGTTCACNCCTGTAATCCCAGAATCCAAAAAGCTGAAGCAAGAGAGTTGCACAGGTTCAAGACCAACAGTAGCNNCAGANTGGGACCCTATGTCAACTGGAGGATGTAGCTCAGTGGTTTAGTACTTGACCAGCATGCCTGAGGTCAGAGGTCCAATCAATCCCTAGCAAACGAGAGGAATGTGTGGATTCGATGGGTAGTGAATTCAGCCTTCTCTTTGGTTAAGTTATGGATGACCGCTCAGGTGGATGGAGACCAGAAAATATATCTCCGTCCTCCCTTTTAATTAGCACATAAAAGCTATGTGTTCATCCCTGTGGTCCTAAACTCATTATTTTCCCTCTCTGAACCTTTGTTTTCCCGACTGTAATGATGGGATTGGTTAATGATCTCTCAGGTCCCACTGGCTCTGACTGAACAATGAGCTTCTATGTGGTGGACCTAGCCCCCAAATCTCTGAGGGTACACAACAAGTATATANTATTTGTTGAGTCAATCATTAAATTTGTTTGTGCTTTCGTATAAGGTCAGGCCAGGCAGCTCTAGATAGGGGCTTTCAGGCTTAATCAGGCTGCAATAGGGAATCCGTGCTTCCTGCCTTGCTACCCCAGTGAGCTGGGAAGCGGCTAGAATAGATCCCTGCGATAGGGAATAGATTCCTAGGGCTGCACATCAGAACCACGGTGATGTAGTCTCTAAGGCATCTGCTGAGCCTCTGTCTTCAGACACNTTGCAGAAGGGACTCTAAGGCACCTGACCTCAGTCTTGGTCAGTGAGTCCTAGGATTGGGTGCCTTCTAGAACATTCCTGACCCAGAAATGCCTGGAGGTACTATGCTTTTATGATGATTCAGGAAGTTAATGTGACCTGTGGNGTTTGGAAGGTGTTTTCTGCATTCATAAAACTTTCCTCAAACCTCGTGGTGGGGCTGGTGAGATGGGTCAGTAGGTAAAAACCCTTGCTGTGCAAGCCTGATGACTTGAGTTTAATCTACAGAACCAATTTCTGAAAGTTGCCCANTGGCCTCCAGCACAGTAATAGATAGATAGACAGACAGACAGACAGATGAATAGATAGATAGATTATAAACTCATTGTGTTGAAGTAGGAAGAACTTGGAAGCCAGAAAGCCCTTAAACACATGGAGGCATGTGACTGTGGGTGATACAATAGGGTCTCAATTAATGTCACTAGTCTAAAACCTTAAGTCCCTGAGGCCTAGCAACACTAGAGTCTTTTATGAAAATTCCCACAGCAAATTCATGGCAAAGAAGGTTCCAGAAACCAATTTCTTGTCCATGCTGTTCTGTTGTCCTTTTTTCTGTATGATCTGGGCATGAACTACAATCCTCACACTTTGGGTTTTGAATGACTGCATTTATTAAGTGTGCTGGTTGGATTGGGTTGTTTTTGTTTTTGTTTTTGTCAACTTGATCTAGGCTGGAGTCATCTAGGAAGAGGAAGCTCGGTCGAGGATTGCCTCCATCAGATTGGCTTGTGGGGCATTTTCTTGATGGATGATTGATGTAGAAGGGTCCAGCCCACTGTGAGTGGTTCAATCCCTGGGNAGGTGGTCCTTGCATGTGTGAGAAAGCAAACTGCTTTCTACAGTCTACACCAAGGAGGTATGAATCTTAGGGATTCTGGGGTGGCTAAGGTAACTAAGGAGGCTGAGGTGGCAGATAGCAAGTTCAAGGCCAGTCTGAGTCACACATTCCAGGTCAGGTTGCACTATACAGCGAGATCCTGTTTCAAGAACAAAAGGAAAAAAAAAGAATTACCCCTCCCCCACAAAAATAACTAATAGCCTGAGCTACTAAGTGAAACACTATCTCAAAAAAAGCCCTTCCCCCAAAACCAACCAGGCAAAGAGATGAGCATGAAGACTGATGGCATGACCTGTGGCCCCATTACTTGGGGTGCCAGGGGAGGAGGATCACAAGTTGAAGGTCAGCCTGGGCAACTTAATGAACGTCTGTCTTAAGTTTAAAAAAAATAAAAAAGAATAGGGGATGTAGCCCGGTTTGTAGAGTGCTTGCCTGGCACCATGAAGCCCTGGGTTCCAGCCTCAGGCACATAAATGCGCAGGAGGATCATACACTCGAGACCAGCCTGAGCCATGGAAGACCCTGTCTCAAAAGGAGGAGGAGAAAGAGGAGGCATAAACAGCTGGATTAGATATGATGGCTCCTCCTGTAACTCCAGCACCGGGGAGGCTGAAGCAGGATCACTCATGTGTGTGAGGCCAGCCTGGTCTGCGGAAGGGGTTCCAGGACAGTCCGGTATTCAGTGAGAGCTTGTCTAGAAGAAAAAATATATCTTAGAGTGCCTGCTTAGTAAGTGCCAAAGCCCTGGATTTGATCCCCAATGAAAGGAGAGTGGGGAGACCTTTGAAGCAGATCTGGTAGGTTTGTTCCTGACAGATGTTCCCCACCAAGCAGCTTCCATTTGCCCTCAGGTTAAAGTTCAAATTCCTTTAGGGACTTGGAACTTAACCATTTCATCTTCCCGCCAATCTTCCGATTCTGTCTTCCTCAGCTGGATAGAAGGGGTTCTGTTCTCAGCCTNTACTTCAGCCTCACCTGCAGGCTTTCTCTGTGAGGTATCCAACACCACCCCCACTCCCAACCCCGACCTTCCCACTTTAGCTAGCTAGCTTCTACCAGTTCAAGACTCCGCAAGTGTCATTTCCTGAGTGCTGTTCAGATCCACTGGGTTTGGTTTGTTGTTGGGTTTGTTTGTTTGTTTGTTTGTTTTTGAGACAGGGTCTCACTATACAGCCCTGGCTGGCCTGGAACTCACTATGTAGACCAGCTGGTCTCCAACTCAGAGATCTTCCTGCCTCTGCTTACCAAGTGTTGGGATTAAAGTGTGTGCCAACATACCAGACAGCTGTTTTTTTATTAGTTCCTAGAATAGTCAACACTTTCTACCTCAACTCTACTACACTTTTTTTTTTAGCATAGGGAATGTAGATTTATTAAGGAAACATTAAAAAGATCTCCCAAAGGAGATTTTCTTTTCTTTTTTCCCCAAAATTTGTGACACAGTCTTTAGTTTTAAAATTTTAACTTTCATTTATTTGGCAGCAAGGTACATACACTGCCACACACCNGTGGAGATCAGAGAACAACTTGCAGAACTTGGTTCTCTCCTTCCACCACGTGGGTCCCAGGAATCAAACTCAGGTCATCAGGCTTGGCTGTACGTGCCTTTCCTGGCTAAGCCATCTGGCCAGTTCTCAAGAATAATGGATTTTCAACTCCTGATCCTTCTGCCTCCACTTTTCNGAGTGTAGCGATTATAGGTGTGTGTGCCCACCTAAGGTAATTTCTTTATTTGTTGTTTATTATCTTAAAACAGATACCCACCCCATCATGTCCTGCTTATTTTATCCACTGAATTATAAGGTCGACAAAGTCTTCTTTTGCAGCAGCTCAAATGAGGCTTGATACTTATTAGCTTGGTAAATATCTATCATAGTATCAAATGAAGCACACTTTGGCACCCAGAAAGAGCCCAATGGCAGGCAGCCTTTGCTAACCATTTGAGCCCACAAGACTGGTCTGATGCTATGTGGGCTGTTCTGAGGAGGCTTGTTCAGGAGAGTTGACCTGCGGTGGGCTGTGGGAAGAGGGTGGTGGAAACAGACATTCTAGAGCCTTAGAGGAAGCGATAGTAGGTTTTACTTTCTGTCTGAAAACATGGCCTCCTTCATCTCATCCCAGAGAGCTGGGCACTCANTACCTTGTATCCTCTCCTTTAAAAACAAATTTAAGGGAGCTGGAGAGATGGCTCATTGGTTAAGAGCACTGGCTGTTCTTCCAGGATTGGGGGTAATTCCCACCACCCACAGGGCAGCACATTACTATTTATAACTCCAGTTCCAGGGAATCCAATGCCCTCTTCTGGTTTCTGTAGGCACCAGGCATGCAAATGGTGCACAGACACAGCTAGATGCAGGCAAAACACCCATGCACATAAACAAATACAGGAAACTGAAACGGAACTTAAAATTTCTTCTTGCCAAGAATTGTGGTGCACACTTTTATCCCAGCACNATGGGGCAGAGGCAGGTAGATCTCTAAGAGAGTTTAAGGCCACAGTGGTCTACACAGTAAGTTCCAGGACAGCCAGAGCNACACAGGGAAACCGCTGTCTGAAACAAAACAACACAATGTAATTACATTTATTTCTTCTCTCCTTCTTCCACGTGGGTCCCAGGGGTGGAACCTCCTGTTGTCAGGCCTGGTGGCAAGCCAAGCCTCTACTTGCTGAGCCATCTTGTTGGCCCTGCCTTTCTGCTTGGTTGTTAAGGACTAGAGATGATGGAACAAGATTTTTTTTTTAAGTGCTGATGCATTGGGTCCTCAAGGAAAACAGACCACGAGTTAATGAACAAAAAGGGCTGTGACAGCCAGAACACGGAGGCACCCCATTGCTGAGTAAGTGCTTTAGGTTCCGAGGCCAGTGAGGGGTCAGCCAGCCCAAGTATGCACCTAGATAGGGGTGGCAGGAGAGAGGCCCAGCCCCAGTCGTGCAGTGCAAGAGCCAAACAGCGAGCTGTTTTGCAATCAAGAAGAGTTTGCAGAACTCAGGTGGGGCCCTGGAGCTGCTGTTTTCAGAGTAATTGGCAGATGGAATCTCAGAGTCAGCTCACAGGCAGGGAGCCAGTCAGTTAAGAGTGAGTGAGGTGCCCAGGCAGTAGTGGCACACGCCTTTAGTCCCAGCACTTGGGAAGCAGAGACAGGCTGATCTCTGTGAGTTTGAGGCCAGCCTGGCCCACAGAGCAAGTTCTAGGACAGCCAGGGCTACACACAGAAACCCTGTCTCAGAAATCTAAATAAACAAATAATAATGATGAGTGAGGGATGGAGAGCTGTTCAGTGGTTAAGAGCATGTACTGCCCTTGCAGAAGACCCAACTTCAGCTCNTAGCACCTATGGTGGGCAGCTCAAAACCACCCCTAACTCCAGTTCCAGGGGATCTGAGTCTTTAGGCAGGCACCTGCACACACATGTGCACACACACACAGAAATAAGAGCTGGAGCCTGCTTCTGAATCAGCNCCTTCCGGAACCTGAGCTTCCTTTTCTCAGCTGTGGAACAAGGAGCTGGACATGCCGATGTCTCTCTAGGGGTGAGGTTTAAACTAGCAACCATCAGTCACACAATGACTTATATACAGGTGCTGACTTTGATTTATTACTTTTTCTTTGTAGTCCAAGCTGACCTTGAACTTGATAGGTAACTAAGGGTGACCTTGAACGTTGTTTCTCCAGCCTGCACCTCCCTAGTATTGGAGTCACCAAACTTGCCTTCTGTGGTCCTGGGAACAAAACGTGGGACTCTGTGCATTCTGGGCAAGCACTCTACTAAATTGAGAGCGTCACCCTCAGCCCCAGTTTAACTTTTTGAAAAGGCCTTGGGACCTCATGAGAAAGGTGCTGTCGTCATTGCCATTTCATAGATGACATGGATACACAGGTTAAGTTTACAGCCATAATCTTGGTAGGAGGCAGATCGGGGTCTGAACCAGAGACACTGTCTTCAGAGTCCTTGCCAATAACCTCTGNGTCTGTGCCACCCAACTTGGTGGCTACTGGTTATATAAGCTTACTAGGCACCTTGGAACATGCCCAGTCCAAATTGATAAGTGCCAAGATTGTAAGTACACACTGTTTTTGAAGAATTGTTCTTAAAAAAAAAAAGGCAAATGGCTGGTCATCATAGCTTGGTGGTGGAGTGCTTACTTAGTATGTATGATGGCCTGGGTTCAATCCCCAGTACAGAAGAAACAAAAAAGCAAAATGTTCAATATAAGCCAGACATGGTTGCTCATACCAGTAATCCCAGCTCTTGGGGGATGGAGGTAGGAGGATTAGGAGTTCATGGTCATCCTTGGCTATATGTCTGGTTTGAGGCCAGCCTGGACTACATAAATCCCTGTATCAAAAAGGAATTTATATTATTATATGTTGAAATAATATATTTTTTTTGTTTTTTTTTTGTTTTTTGTTTTTTTGACATAGGGTTTCTCTGTATAGCCCTAGTTGCTCTGTAGACCAGGCTGGCCTTCAACTCAGAGATCCACTTGCCTCTTCCTCTAGAGTGGGAATAATATTTTAATGTGTCAAGTTAAAGGATAAATATACATTTAAAATTTTGCAAAGCATGGAGACTCAATGCTTTTAATCCCAGCACTTTTGAGGCTAAGACAGGAGGATTATCACATTTGAAACTGTCTAGGCTATAAAATGAGACCCTGTTTCAAAACAACAACAGAGATCTNCAGAAGAGATATCAAATCCCTTGTAATTAGTTACAATTATGAGCCGACAAGTCTCAGAAAGTCAGGGGCACTGTGCTCTGTGCTAAGGAGATGATTCAGTGGTTAAGAGCACTGGCTGCTCTTCCAGAGGACATAGGTTCCATTCCCAGCACCCACATAGATGCTCACAATGGTTTGCAACTCTAATTCCAGGGGATCCAGCACCCCTTCTGATCTCCATGAGCACTGGGCACACATGTGCACATACATCATATACTCAGTCACACACATAAAAAATAAATATTATTTTTAATTTTAAAATATCAACAGGCCAGTGAGAGGGCTCAGCAGGTAAAGGTGCTTGCTGCACAAGCCTGGTAACCTAGTTTGATCGCAAGAGCCCATATGAAGTTGGAAAGAGCTCTGGGCAGTGACAGTGCATGCCTTTAAATCCCAGCACTCAGGTGGCAGAGGTAGGTGGAACTCTGTGAATTCAAGGCCAGCTTGGTCTACAGAGTGAGTTTCAGGACAGCCAGGGCTACACAGAGAAACCCTGTCTCAAAAAAAAGATGGAAGGAAGCCGGGCGGTGGTGGCGCACGCCTTTAATCCCAGCACTCGGGAGGCAGAGGCAGGCGGATCTCTGAGTTCGAGACCAGCCTGGTCTACAGAGCGTATACACATCTAGATGTGTATAAGAGACAGGATAAAGACAACCTGTGTTCTATGAATAAAATTATAAAAACAAATATGTAACAGATCCTTATATTTTGTGACAATAAATTTAAATTTTTTTAAATTAATAATTTAATTTTACCTGCAAGGAGTATTATGTCAATCTATATAATCTCATTTTCCCATTTACTCAAGGTGTTGAGATAAAAGGATTACAGTTTGGGGTTGGCCTGGGCAACCCACCAAGGCCCTGTCTCAAGATAATAATAATAACAATAAAAGGGGTAGGGATGTAACTCAGGGTTAGAATAATATTTGCCTAATAAGCACAAAGTCCTGAGAAGAAAATTACCTTAAAAAAAAAAAAAGCTACTTTCCAATGTAGTGGTGTGCACCTCTAACCCAGAGCTTGAGAGGCTGAAACAGAAGGATTACCATGACTTTGAGGCCAGGGTTAGTTACACAGTAAATACTAACCACTCAAAGCTATATAACAAAGCCATGTTTCAGAAAGAAATCATTTCGGAGTGGCTATAGCAAATTTTAAAATTGTGACTCGTATTGTCCAGCACTGGTTTATTTACTCATAAAAGATTGGCATCGGGTTCTGGTTGCTTGAGNGAAGACTAGCCTTACCTCCTGATAGGGGCCAAGGCCATGTCTTGGTTCATTGATTTACTCCAAGGAGCCACAGAAACTAGCATATGACATGATTTATCCCATTGAAAAGTTGCAAAATCAGCTCACGGAGAGTGCGCCTGGGACAAAGTCCGGAGGATGCCAGACATAAGCCCCTGAAGGTCCTCTCCTAGCTAAGTCACACGGGACCTGTTCAGTTCCTCCAGGGAAGAAATGTAACAACCACTTGAGCTGCTGTTTCACAGGGATGCTCATCAGAGACCTGGTACCCCAGGATTTTACTGGGGGCTCATCACGAAAGCACCCTCTACGAAACACATATCAACATTTTTGACTGCCAGGTGTTCTGCATAAGCTCAATTGTTTGTGCATTTGAGCTGTGCTAATTCATTTCGAGGATGGAGAATTCTCTAGAATAGAAGTTTCCAAAAGCCAAAGGGAGAAGCAGGACAGGTCTCTCTAGGGAGAGCAGGCTCAGTCCTGCTATGTCAGCTCTTCCAGGGACTGGCCCAGCGAATATGGGCTTTGTTGAGTTTCCCTGAGACAGTCTTAGACTATGTAGCCTTCTATAACAAAGCGCCATGCATGAGCCAAGTGGCATGGAGTCAGCAGAAGCCTTTGTTCCTGATTCTGGAGTTTGGGATGTTGAAGATCAAGGGGACAAAAGATTCAGTGTCTGAGAGGCCTGCTCTCTCAGAGGTGGCTGACTTCTCAAGGTAACTAACTCCAATGATGATGAGTGAAGCCCTNTTTATGTGGGCACTAATCTCATTCACGACGGCCCCACCTTCATGACAGAAGCACCTTCCCACAGCCACACTTCCGAATACTGTCATATGAGGGGCTAGGATTTCAACAAACCGTGGTAAGAGAGATGCCACTCCCTTTAAAGCTCACATGGCTTAAAGGGGTTATAAAAGTGAGAGGGGCTGCAGACATAGCTCAAAGGGTAAAAACATTCGTCTCAAAGCCTAACAACCCAAGTTCGACCCTCAGAACCCACAGAAAGATGGAGGGAGAGAACCCTATCACCAAACATTGTCCTTGACCTCCACACACACACTGTGGTTCACACACACCCACCCATAACAAAATACACCCACACAACATCACCCACACCCACACATGCAATAATAACAAAAAAATAAAAGTTAAAGGGGCAAGGGAGGTGTCCCTCAACACAATCTCATTCATCCTTCTCTTCTGGGTGGTATTTTCAGTGTCTCACTGAAAATACAGTCATCTATGGACTGTACATGTAGGCTGGATAAGACGCCAAGCTGTCAGTCAAAATGTCCCTTCCTTTCTAGGTTAGAGTTCACCTGAGAGACCAGATTGTTCTAGTTTCAGCAACTATCTTTACAAACAGCCAAGA
>LZPO01027373.1:914428-933956 GCA_001675575.1 Neotoma lepida
AGACAAGGTTTCTCTGTGTAGCTAGCCCTGGCTGTCCTGGAATTCCCTCTGTAGACCACAATGGCCTAGAACTCACAGAGATCCTCCTGCCTCTGCCTCCCGAGTGCTGGGATTAGAGGTGTTGCGCCACCACCACCTGGCGAATTTAGGCTCTCTTAATGATTGAAGGAATGATTACATGTCTGTGTGTGGACATATGCACAGTGTATGTGTGGAGGTCGGAGGAAACTTGCAGGAATTGGTTCTCTCATTTTACAGTGTGAGTTCCAGGGTTCTCTCTGCCTCTAGAGTGCTGGGATTAAAGGCATGAGCCACCACACCCGGCTGTATTTTAAGACTTAAAACTTAACACTTTGNGGCTAGGAATGTAGCTCAGAGGTAGAGTACTTTCCTGGTATATACAAGGCCCTGAGTTCCATCTCCAGCCCTGAAGGAATCACCTTCACTACCATCACCACTACTACCATCACTATCANCATCACCATCACCATCACCATCATCATCATCATCATCATCACAACCATCACCATCATCATCATCATCATCATCATCACAACCATCACCATCATCACCATCATCATCATCATCATCATCACCATCATCATCATCATCACAACCATCACCATCATCACCATCATCACCATCATCATCATCATCATCATCATCACAACCACCACCATCACCACCACCCCACCACCAACACCATTTAACACAGTCTTGGCATAGGTTGCTCCCTGGTCTTTATTGCTTATTCTGAGCATACCTCAGCGTCCTTTACGGATAAACTAAAAATGTCTGACTCTTTTTCCAGGAAATGTTCTTTATTATTTCTCCATGACAGTGAGCCAGTGAACTGAAACACCCAACTTGGTGAGATGGCTCATGATGTACTCAGAATCTGGGCTGCTGTAATGTCACAAAGACAAGATGCTGTGGCTTTGATCACACACTATAGAGGGACTAGTTGTGGGTTGCCACAGTAGTGGTAATGTGCTTGACTATATCTTTGTGGGATCATTTAATTCTTCTATAATTTATATCCATTTGGCTGAATAATGCTTGCTACAGGAATTTCTTAGAAGTATTGAACTTCTATAAATGGAAGTTGCCAGTTCAGAGTGCCCTGGTCACGNGCNTGCATTTAATCATGGCACTCAAGGACAACCCTGCTTCAGAAGGTTTTTTTTTTTTTTGACCCTTTTCTCAGAAAATATTTCGGAGCAAGCAGCAAATCACACATATTTCCAACTGTGAGGACATTCAGCTGGTGTGACTCCGGCACTGTGATAGATGCGGGAGATGAGATAGAAGGACAGCAGAAATGCATTATTTAAGCTCTCGGAGCGAATTGGGGCACAACTATTACTGGAATTTTGCTCCGAATGAGGCATCCGCCACATGGTGTTTCGGGAACTGTGAGAAACGAGGTCATTTCTCCAGCCTCCTTCTGCCACTNTTGCCTGTGTCGATTTGACAACAGTTTGCACATTGCAAATTGCAAGGCAGAAAGGTCTCCAGGGACTCTCACTGGAGACTCTACAGGTTCTTCCATCCAGTGTGCCTCCTGACCAAGTCCATCCAGAGCACCTACCTGTACCCAGAGTGCATCTGTGGATACTGTGCAAAGTACAGAACAAATAGGATGTTCGAGTCCACCCACAGAGATCATCATAAAGCATATAATTAGAGGGTGAGGGACAAGCCCCAAATAGCCACTCACCTACTCCAAAGGATGGCACTTCACAATTTCAGTTCTAGACAGAGGGCAGTGCTTCCCANTTANCATAAAAGCTTCTACTCCTCACCACACACAAAGNTGCTATGTTTTTAAATTTTATTTTTATTTTATGTGTACAAGTGTTTTGCCTGCGTGTATGTCTGTGTACCGCATGTACCCACAGAAGCTCAAAGAGAGCATTGGATCCCCTGGAGTTGGAGTCACAGGCACTTGTGAGCCACCTGAGTGTGTGCTGGGAACCAAACTCAGGCCCTCTAAAGAGGTGGATGTGCTGTTAACCACTGAGCCACCTCTCCAGCCCTGTCCAATGCAGCTTTAAATGTGTACACACATTCTGGCTGTAGCATATGTACCGTAAATCTATTTCATAGATCAAAAGGAAGAAACCAGCCCAAATGAAGGCTTTATAGTAACAATTCTGGTACAAGAAAATATTTTCACAGATACTACGATGTGAAACAGTAACTATCATTTGCTAGAATAGACAGGCCTAGCTTAAAGGCAGGGAGGAGGGCCTGAGGAGATGGCTCAGTGTGTAGAGAGCTCTTGCTATAAAGGCTTGACGACTTGAGTAAAGAGCCAGGTTCCCATAACCCTAGTGTTAGGGGTTCCATAGNCCCACCGGCCCGCCAGCCTAGCAGAAACAGGGACTTCAGGCTCATTAAGAGACCCTGTCCTAAAGGAATAAGGCAAAACCAGGTGTGGTGGCACACTCCTTTCAGCCCAGCACTCGAGAGGCNGAAGAAGGAAGATCTCTGTGAGTTCTAGGCCAGACAGGCCTACATAGTGAGACCCTGTCTCAAAGTTAAATGAAACAAAAAGAGTAAGGCAGACAGTGATAGAAGACACTCAGGGTCTTCCTCTTGGCTTCCATATTGCACACACACACACACACACACACACACACATACTCTCTCACTCTCTCTCCAAAATAAAAGAATAAATACAGAGATGAAACTGTTCCTAATTTGTTTACTCATTCATTTTTATAGAGACCATCTTCCTACGTAATTCGGGCTAGCTCAGGTGTGTACCGCTGTCCCCAGTCACATCGATGGCTCATCCCTCTCTATTGCGCACCCACCCCTTTCCTTAGGAAAACTGCGTAACGTAGCTGTCCGTTGCTAAATGGTGGTACTGAAGAGAACGTGACAAGTTCTTTTTCTGTTGACTCTCACACACAGATCCATACACCATGTGAAGACACTAGATGAGGAATATTCTCTGTGTGTGCTGATCACCTCGGCCATCTGAGACAGTCAACATGAGGGCTCTCTCACTTCCCAAGCCATTCTACACCTCTAACTCAGCTCACACAGAAATTGTTTTCATTCATCAGGGAAAGTGTGTAATGTGGACATGGTGATGCACACCTGTCATCCCAGCACATGGGAGTCTGAGGTAGGAGGATCCCAAGCTCAAGGCCTGCCTGGGCTGCACAATAGGAGTCTTCCTCCAAACAACAGCAACGATGTTGTTTGATTTTTCTACTGTAAGGTCTCTGTGTTGAGATGACTATCTCAGTAATTGGAGACAGACTCTCATTATGTAAAGATACAGTTCAGATATAATTCACCATATTTACAAACCGGTGAGTTCTTGGCTGTCCAGAAGTCCAGGTGATAAAGGCAGGCTGCCTGGCGGTTTCTACAAGGCACCCAACTTCCCCTCTGCACCAGTAAAAGGAGAATGGTGCTTCCTCCAAAGTTAGTGAATACATTTGAACTGCTGGAGCTGGAGAGATAGCTCAGTGGTTAAGAGCATGCACAGTTCTTGAAGAGGATCCAGTCCCCAGCACCACTTCGGGTAGCTCACAATTGTCTCTAACTCCAGCTCCCAGAGATCCAACGCCCTCTTCTGGCCTCTGTAGGCATTTGCACTCTGTGTACATTATACCCCAAACATAATTAACTAAAAATATTTTAAAGAGAGATTTATTAATCTTCATTGTGTGTGTGTGTGTGTGTGTGTGTGTGTGTGTGTGTGTGCTTGATGTCTGTGGGTGTCAAAAAAGCACTGACTGACCTGCAGCTGTACTAAAGGATGTATATTTCTTTACCCATCTTTGTTTCTGACTGCTCCTTGCTGCCCGTGTCTCCAACTGCGCCAGATTAGAGGCCTTGGCTCTCTGCCCTGAAAGCCATAATGAATGTCGACTGGTTTCTGAGCTAATGTAATGAAATCATCAGCACCTCATCCACTTTCTTAAAATAGGTTCTTTTCTCTCCTCCTTCCCAGCACTGCTTCTTAGCTAAATTAACCTGCTCATCCTCGCTCCATCCATTTACTTAAAATAGAAGACTGTTTTCTGCCCCCTTCCAAACAGAACTCAATGGACCGTAAAACATAACTGCCGCTTTCTCTGCTCTCTTCCCACTGGACATTCTAANGTAATCTGGACCACCAGTGACCTTCAGAAGTCCCCTCCTCTGGCTACCCTTAAGTATACTCAGGGCATTGTTTAATCCTGTGCCTTGACTGCCTCTCCTGAGGCAGACGTGCTTCCCCAGGAAGATCTGAGGGCACAGCTGGGATCTCTGAAGCTGATTTTCTGTGGACAATGCACTTGCTTTCTGANGGTCGATATTATAAATCAGATTGAACATGTGATTTCAGGGCTGCGGAGAGGGCTCAGTTGGTAAAATACTTGCTGCACAAGTGCAGGGATCTGCATTTCAATTCCCAGCACCCAAGAAAATGCTAAGGGGTAGGGGATGGCTACCTATGTCTGTAGCCCCAGTGCTGGGGAGAAGGGGACAAACATGGGTAGATCCCAGGGGCTCAATGGCCAGCCAGTCTAGCCAAAATGGCAAACTTGCCTGGAATGCTTGAAGCCCTTGTTTCAGGCTCCAGCACCACATAATAAACTGGGCATAGTGGCATAAGCCTGTAATCCCAGCCTTGGGAGGTGNGGGAAGGGTGTCAGAAGTTCCTGGTCATCTTCAGCTACATAGTGAATTGGAGGCCAACCTGGGATACAGGAGAGATCCTGAAAACCCCAGCTTGGCTCTGCTTGTCCACTCTCTGTCTGTCTGTCTGTCTGTCTGTCTGTCTTCTGCCTGTCTCTGTCTCTTTGTTATTTGGAGACCTAGTCTCACTCTGTTGTTCAAGTTGGCCTGGAACTCATTATTTAGTTTAGTTTGGCCTAGAACATGTGGCAGCCCTCCTGCTTCAGCCTCCCAAGTGTTGGAATTACAAGTATGAGCCACCATGCTTAGCCTAAAAAGACAGGTTTCTTAATAAAACAAAGTTCTCCCCCAAATGGCTTCCTATTGCAGATGAAGAATCCTTCCACTGATGTCCTGGGTCCCACCCTCCCCCCCACTCTCAATAAAGGATGCCATTCGTTTCTGCCACCTGGCCCTCACTATCACGTTTTCACCTTCTGCTAAGCTAGGTCCATCAGCCAACAATGATGCTGTTATCGTCACTGTTGCTGTTGTTCCTGAGATAGAGTCTCATGTGGCCCAGGTTGACTTTGACCCTGTATAGCTGAGAGCAAGCTTGGACTACCCCTCCTTCCTCTACTTCCTGAGTGTGGAATTACAGGTATGCTTCACCCCAGTTTGGTTCATGTGGGGCTGGGGATGAAGCTCAGGGCTCCCTGCATGTGTAGGCAAACAAACACTCTGCCAATTGAGCTANGTTCATTCCCCCGTCCAAGGATATTGCTTTTATCATATTTCATTCTTTAGTTTTATTGTTTGAAGCAGGATTTCGTGTAGCATAGGTTTGCCCGGAACTCACTGTGTAGCTGAGACTCATTTTGGTTTCCTTAGCTCCCTGAAGCATTGTAATCCTCTTAAGTGCTGGGACTGTAGGGTGTGCCATTGGGTTCAGCACATCCTTAACTAATACATGGAATGCTGGTTTTTTACCTACTTTCCCCCTCTGCTTGCTGCCCAGTTCATTTACAGCTAAACTTCCTAATAACCATCTATAAACAGTCTCCATTTTTCCTCTTGCTGCTCTAGCCCTACACAAACAGAGTTTTGCCCACTCCATTCCACCAAACCATCCCTGTCAGAGTGAGTTCCCTGTCAATCATGTCAGTGGTCAATTCCCAGTCCTCACCTTCCCCAATCAATGGCATTTCATATCATTAGTCATATCCTTCACCATGTCCATTCTGCCCTTTATGTGTAGACTAGAGTGCCTGCTTGGTTTTGTTTCTGCCCCCTAGCTGTTGGCGTTATATATGTGTGCACGTATGCATGTTTACATGCATGTATGTGGATGTATACACACACAAACACCACAGTCATTTCCTTCTGAGAATATCAAATGCAATTGTTAAGGACCCTACAGTGGAAGAAACATTCAGAGTGGAGTGAGGCCTGCAGCGACAGCTGGGTCTCTGTACTCAGGGACTGAGCCATAGTTAAGACATCTAGGACAAGTACTTGAGCTCTGTCCATGACAGGAATGGAGCTCAGGGAAACCTGCGTAAAGTAGACTCCGAAGCTCCTGGGAGAAACCCAAGATGATCTCAACGGCAGAAAAGTGCCAGGCAAATCAATTTAGTAATGAGATTTCTGGAAGAGTTTGAGGTGCAGTGTGATGCCTTGGAACCAACCTCCCCAACCGCCACAGCCTCTGAGGCCACTCGAATGGCCATCATGGACCTGTGTAAAGAGAACAAGTGGCAGACGCCAAAGGTGCTGCCACCTCANACTGTAGTGACACCCTGGCCCCAGGCCACCCTTTCCCCCACAGGAGGATGAGGAAGAGGAAACTGTATCCCACCCATTTTAGAAAAGAAAGGGGGCCGTAGGGTGGCAACAATGNAGGAGACCGACTGGGCATGGAGGATAGGTGACCTCAGCAGAAGTGCCAGCCAAGGCTGACAGCTGGGCAAAAAAGAGGACCAGCAGGAGCAGTCAGTGTTGGGGGAGGGGACACCACTGTGCCACCTCAGCCCTCGTAGAAGGGTCATACAGCACAGCACAAGCATGAAGAGCAGCCCAAGGGCCAGGTTGGGGATCCAGGTGGAGCAGCCATGCTCCCAAGTGGCATAATCAATGACCTTGTGTGAATAGTGTCCCTCCTCAAGGGCAGCTCAGAATTGCTGCAGTGCCAAACAGAATCTCAGAAGTGGCCAAGAGGACCCCAGAGCCAAGGAGAGGAATGTCACACACAGTGGCTTCATCTGATGTGTGACACTATGTGAAAACTTCCACAAGCATGAACGGGACTCCAGAAGAAAGACTTTCCAGAAAGGCTCAGGGCTTCATGCTGGTGCTGAGAGCTCTCCAATCTGAAGAAAGTTAGGCCTGAGGGCCAGCATTCAGGAGGCTGAGGCATGAAAATTGAAAGTTCAAGGCCAGTCTGGGCTATAAAGAAAGCCCTCTCCCCAGAACAAGGGCTGGGATACAGCTCAGAGGCACAGTGCTTGCCTAGCATATGCAAGGCTATCGGCCAACACCTCACCACCACATAGCCCCCTCAATGCTAAGGTGACTTTACCCCCAAGCCAGGGTATTTTAGGGACATTCCTAATTATACCTTGCTTCTGACCATCCTTTAAGAAAGTCCCACTTCATACAGTGGCTAGGCTCGGGTTTCTGAAAAACAAACCCAGGAGCTAATTCTNTGGATGATTGAATTATAAGACAATGTGAACTTACAACTTCAGAGAGTCCCTGTTATTCTAGTAAAGCATCAGATGGGAAGAAGTAGGACTTTGAAATTGGTATGGNGGTGTCCATTGGCAGAGAGAGCCACCTGCCATTCTTGCCTGAGAAGGATGAGAAGTAAAGGACAGCAGATTTGTAGGGATGAAGCTGAGATAATGACTTTTAAGGTGAGCCTTATTAGAAGAGTGACAGCCATGAGGGGCACCCAAGGAAGGGACAGATCCTGTGTCTCTCTTCAATTCCAAAGCTGTGTTGGAGTCCTGAAGGGAAAGAACCTTCAGGTCCTGAGAACAAAAGACATTTCTTGTTCTCACTGATTTCTGGGNCTGGGGGGGTCACAAGGAGTCACAAAGCAGGAAGGTACTAGATAAAAAGTAAAGTTATAATTCAAGGTTGTTTTAGGCCTGGGTATGGGAGGTGGTGGCCTTGGCTTGCAAGCTCAAGTGGGAGGGAGGCGGCAAGGACACACAGGCTTGCTTATCTGTGCAGAGACAGCAGCAAAGGGGAAGGCTTGATTTCTAAGAGAGGGGTTGCTGGGTCCTTCTGAACTGAATGAAACGTTGCAATCTGGAGGGAAGCTCATTAAGACTCAGAAAGTTCTAAAGCAATGGTTCTTATGACTCCTTTGGGGATCAGATGGCCTTTTCACAGGGATTGCATATCAGATATCCTGCGTATCAGATATTTACATTAAGTAGCAAAATCATAGCTACGAAGTAGCAACGAAAATAATTTTATGGTTGAGGGTCACCATAACATGAGGAANTGTATTAAAAGGTTGCAGCATTAAGAAGGTTGAGAACTAGTGTTCTGAAGGGAGGCTCCTAAGACCAGGAAGTAGCCAGATGTGGTGGTGCATACCTTTAATCCCCAGCACTGGAGAGGTAGAGGTAGGCAGATCTCTGAGTTTGAGCCA
This sequence comes from Neotoma lepida, assembly GCA_001675575.1. Classification (NCBI taxonomy): domain Eukaryota; kingdom Metazoa; phylum Chordata; class Mammalia; order Rodentia; family Cricetidae; genus Neotoma; species Neotoma lepida. Next base: position 922,719 of record LZPO01027373.1, read on the forward strand.
GCCTAGTCTTCAGAGTGAGTTCCAGAACAGCCAGGGCTACACAGAGAAACCCTGTCTCAGAGGGAAAAAAAGAGACTAGGAAGCAAACAACAGAGAAGTCTCAGGAAGTCCCTGAAACCAGATTCACACAGTTCCTCCCTTCCTTAGGTTATACAAGCAGTAAAGACTAAGGAGATTCTCCACAACCTGTCCAGATGCATGCTAGTTTGGAAGCAAGCTCCAAGAATGTAGCTTCCAATGAGTCATCACTCATGCTGGTGTGGCTTTTCAGTGGTGTGGCTGCCTGTGAGTCACCCATGCTTCTGTAAGTAACTTCCCATTCATACTCCTCCAAATAACCCCAACAAACTCATCGGTTCCCTAAGCTAGACTGGTTTATGTTGGTATCCTGTCTGGAGAAAACAGACATTTGTTCATGTCTCCCTAGGAAAAGCCATACAATGATGTGTTATCTAAATAATGGAGTAGCTTAACAGTTTCCTTGACTCTCCCTGAATCTTAGAATTGAAGGATGTGGGCTGAAAGGAAAAGACCTGTAGTTGTTGGGTCAAAGACAAGACTGTCATGGTGGATGGCAACGCTGAAAGGATTGCCTGTGGGAGTTCTGCAAACACCACGGCTGGCAGGGAAACAATCCAGGTGAGGTAAGAATGAAACTCAGGATTGGAGAGATGGTTTAGCAGCTCACAACTGTCTGAAACTCCAGTGCCAGGGTTTTTTTTTTTTTTAAGATTTATTTATTATGCATACATTGTTCTGCCTGCATGCCAGAATAGGGCACCAGATCTCAGTCTAGGTGATTGTGAGCCACCATGTGGTTGCTGGGAACCAAACTCAGGTCCTCTGGAAGAGCAGCCAGTGCTCTTAACCCCTGAGCCATCTCTCCAGTCCTGTTTTTTTTTTTAATTAATTAAAAAAAATGAAAGTCTTGTTCAGCTTGTCTTAGCAGCTGCTGGGCCAAAACTCCTGGAGTCTGACACCAAGCAGTTTATTCTTTACATATTTAAACATGGTAAAACTCTGGAAAAAGTTTCCTCCTGACAATTATGACAACAAAGCTTTAGGCATGGCCACATCGAAACTCTCTTGCAAAGCACATCTCTTTAGCAAAGCACCTGTGACCTCTTCCAACAGAATAGGTTCTATTAACTGAGAAACAGTGTCCAGGACAAGGGCCTAGAGATGACGGGTTTGTAATAAGTACAATAGAAAACTCTTTTGCAAAGTACATGGGACCTCTTTCATGAGGGTGAGTTCTGTTGATTGAGAAACAATGCTCAGGATTCTGGGGGAGTCAGTAAGGAGTGGCTTTACAGAATAACAAAGGTTACCAGGTATTAACACATCCATTTTCAGCCTTCTGGATTTCTTATATTTCTTATATTGAAGAACAAAAGCCTGTGTATTTAATAATTCTGGTTTCTCCAGTGTTTATCTGTGAGCTCGTACCCTCTACAGTCGCCCCCAGAATCATTGGTGCCAGCTTATGGTGTCCACACTTGTTAGTTAGATGGACAGTTGATGGAAATCTTACTTCCATGCAGTCATTTAGTGTCATTTGAAAGCTCAAGGCTTGACAGGCAGAATCTGACTTGAATTGCACAACAGACTCAGCCCCTTCAACCAAGTCTAATGCTTAAGCCTTTGTACACTGACAGCCAGCTCAATCAAGGAGAGCTAGGTTCCCAGCAGAAGATCCCTGACACACAGCTGAAGTTTTGTATTGTAAATCTCCCTCCTAACCTTTCCCAAAGGGACTTGAAGCTATTTTTTCGCCAGGGTGATGGGCTTTGGGAAGATAGAATGACCTGTGGTGGAGTTGGCACTCTTTCCTAGAGACCCAAAGGAATGCCGTGGCCCACCATCCACACAGAGCTTTTGAAGGTCAGGTGCTTGTCTGGTTTTGGCTTTGGTCCACTCCACAGCAAGTTCATTGGGTTCTTGAACTTGCAGTGTGGTCACTCTTTTTCTGACATACATAATTGGATTAGAGATGGTCAGGAGCCAGCAGTAACCCGACACTGACTTCTTCAGTCTCAGAGAAAAAGTTATTATCATAGGGTGGGCCAAACGGAAGCCACTGCAATCACCTCTACTTACCAAATAAATGCTCCTACCAGCTTGTTTCCCTCATCAAACTTACTCTGAGATAAACTTACTGACTTTGACTATTTTTTAAATGTTTATTTAATTTATGGTGTGTGTGTGTGTGTGTGTGTGTGTGTGTGTGTGTGTAAAACATATGCATGCACGTTTGCATGTGTGGGGGTGCACATGTGTGTGGATGGCAGAGGTTGATGCTCATGCTGAGAGTCTTCCTCAATCACTCTCCACTTTATGATTGAATCGAGGTCTCTCACTGAACACAGAGTTGGCTACAGCTAGTCTGGCTACCTAGCTCTCCCCAGGGATCCCATCTCTACCCCCTGAGCACTAGGGCTACAGGTGGCCATGAAACCCAGCTTTCCTACTCAAGTCATGGGGATCGAGTCCTCACACTTGCACTATACCCACTGAACCATTTCCTTGGCCTTTTCTTTAAGACACAAAATCAGCTGGTCGGTGGTGGCACAAGCCTTTAATCCCAGCCCTCAGGAAGCAGAGGCAGGAGGATCTCTGTGAGTTTGAGGACAGCCTGTTCCACAGAGTGAGTTCCAAGACAGCCAGAGCTACACAGAGGAAACCCTGTCTCGGAAAAAAAACAGAAAAAGAAAAGAAAAGAAAAAGAAGAAGAAAAAGCAAGAAACAAAACCTTTCTAGAGATGCCTATTTATCAGCACGTTCTTGTTTTTTTAACCACCTTGCACTCTAACGTGAAGTCGTCATGTATTCTTTTTGCTCTGATTACAACTCTGTTGCCTTTTTCAAAACTCCATGTAATTGATATCTGGACTCCCCCCATTGGCCAGACTAAGGCTCCAGGACGGCTCTCCCTGGAAAGCACTGAAGGAAGCCATCTTGGTCCTATGTTTGATTCCACAGGAACTCTTCCCAGTGTCTCACCACCAAGGGTGATGTAGGAGCACCTGTTTCACTTAGTAACTAATTAGAAACACTGACGTGGCTTTAGATGTTTCAAATAGGGACTGAGCTAATTATGAAATTATTGTAAAGGCAAAGGAATAAAAGATGCAAGTGCCTTTGCTCAGAGCTCAGGGAACCACACTCTGAGCATTTGGGGTGCAGCTGCTGCTGGGGTCAGGACCATCAGAAGAAATCAAGTGGCTTTTTAAATGTCCATGGTTGTCCGCCACTGGCAGCATCTAACTGGCTAAGCACAGGAGCCTGGGGGACACAATTGTCAGGCTTCTAGCTCTGGTGATTGAGAAGGGAAAGCAAAGGAATGAAACTAATAGCTTCAGGTTGTGGGAGTTTCTGTGCTTTCCTGGTAACCAAAGAGTTTATGTCAGGGGTGGGTGGGTGTATGAGTGTGTGCAGGTGCATATGGAAGCCAGAGGCTGATGTTGGGGTCTCCTCTTCATTAATCTCCATATTATCATCATCATCACCATCATCACCACCACCACCACCACCACCANCATCATCATCATCATCACCACCACCACCATCATCATCATCACCATCACCACCACCACCACCACCACCATCATCATCATCATCACCACTACCACCATCATCATCATCACCACCACCACCATCATCATCATCATCACCACCACCATCACCACCATCATCATCATTGAGACAGGGTCTCTCGCTGAACCCCTGAACTTTTGTCAGTGAACCCGTGGTATCCTCTTGTCTCACATCTACTGCTCAGTCCCAGCACTGGGGCTATAGATACATGCTGCCACACCCAGTATTTATGTAGGTTCTGGGATCCAAACTCAAGTCCTCATGCTTGTGCAGTAAGCATTTTATCAGCTGAGCCATTGCTGTGTGACACTATTACTGAGGAAATGGGAAACAAATGTCTTCACACTCCAGATAGGGAGCTGATGACAGACCAAAGTATAGATACCACCCGAATCCAACTTGGTGAACCAATGAGTTGCATTGGGGTTACTTACAAGAACATGGGTGAGGAGTTACTTACAGGAGCAGAAATGACTGAAAGACAGCTACATCACTAAAGCCCACCCCAGCATGGGTGACAGCTCACAAAGCTGGAAATCTGGGGCACACTGCACAGCCTGCAGGCAGCTCAACAGGTTGGAGAGGGTCCTATCCTGGTCTATGTATCTTCCAGGCAGCTCAGCTGCTCTCTGCTTCTTTGATACTTTGAGTGGCCTGGGTCTCTTCCAGGGGGCTTGGTTCGTCTGAGAGTGTCTCTCAGCAGTCCTTACTGTTTATATAAGATGAGGAAGGAGGAACCTAGTGAATCTAGTCAGTTTCAGGGACTTCCTGAAGTCTTTGAGTTGTTTAGAAAACATAAGGGGCTTCCCCGCAGGATGGAATGTTCCACATTCACTTTGAACACCNTGTTGTTTACCTCCCCTTTGACATCCTATGCTTCAGAGGGCTTTCCTCCAAGACAGAAGGTTTTAATCTGGGGGAGGGTGGGACAACAGGTCACTGCTGCACAGCAGCCATCTTCTCAGCCCTAGAGTTTTTATACTGTTTGCTTTTTGTGCATCTTGAAGATGGTGCCAGGGCCTCTCTTTTTGCTCTCTCTCTCTTTTTTTTCTCTTGAGACAGGGTTTCTCTGTTTTGCCCTGGTTGTCCTTGAACTCACTCTGTAGACCAGGCTGGCCTTGAACACAGACAGATCTCCCTGCCTCTGCCTCCCAACTGCTGGNATTAAAGGCATGCACCACCATGCCTGGCCTCTTTTTACCCTCTTAATGAGAATGATGAATGATACTAACAGTTTTCTTCTTACTAAACCTGCTTTGATACTAACAGTTTTCTTCTTACTAAACCTGCTTTGCCNTCCTCTGTGAGCCCCCTCTGATCATAATGCATGGATAAAGGTGTACACACATACTTTTGTTGGGGGCCTTTTCACCCACTTACCTGTGCTCTTAATCTAATAATCTTTCCTTCTTCTCCTCTGTGTGTGTGTGTGTGTGTGTGTGTGTGTGTGGTATATGTCTTTGTGTGTGCCCATGAATGTGCAGGTGTGCAGTCACATATGTGCAAGTGCTGTGGAGGTCAGTGGCTGATGTACGCTTTCTCCTCTTTCTTTATTATTCTCTCTCTCTCTCTCTCTTTCTCTCTCTCTCTCTCTCTTTTTTAATGAGACTAGTCTCTCACTACCTGGAGCTCATAAGACTGGCTGGCCAGCAGGCCCCAGGGACCCTTCTGTCTCCCTCCCTGACACTGATATTACAACATGCACCTGGTTTTTTGTTTTGTTTTGTTTTCTGTTTTGTTTTTTGTTTTTATGTANGTGCTGAAGATCAAACTCAGGTCCTCAGGCTTGCTGGGCAAGCACTCTACCAACACAACTAAATCCTCAGCCCATTTTATTCCTTTAAAATTCAATTAAAAAAAAAAACTTTCTAAGAATTTGAAAGATTATTCTGCAGAAATATTTCTGCCATTCACGTGGCTTGTCCATCCATCCGGTCTGTGTTTTTGTGGACTGCAATCTAATCTCACGTCTTTTCGGGTTGTCACTTTCGTTTTTTATGTTTTGGGTGAGTTTGTTTTTATCCTGCTCGTGCATGTGATGATTTCTGGAAGAGCTTCCTCACAGGACATCAGTGCCTCTGCGTGTGCTTCCCTCCCCTTAGGGTGTCTCACACCCTGGAGAGACTTCACCTTGAGTTTTTGGTTTCTTGTGTAGGGAGAAGTATGGCTTCCCATAGTTCCGTTTTGTGGTTCTCCTGTGAAGGGAACCCTTCCTTTAGGCCACTGCTTTTCAGGGAAGCTTATCAGTTTTATTCCCTCCTTGAAAGGGCCAACCATGTCTGCTATCTGAGCACAGCTGGGCTGTCAGGGTCAACATTTGTATCCGGTAATCTGCCTTCATAGTAGCTAATGGACTTCCTGCCCTCAGGAGTGAGCTATCATTTCTTCTGCTTGGAAGGTCCTTAAAAAAAAAGTTCCATTTACAGATTTTAAGCACTTCTCTGTTTTATGCAGTATTTTTCTGAGATGAAAATTCATCATATGAATTTTTATTCTACTGTGTTTTAGCATCAACACTGCTTCTCTCTCTATCCACTCCTTCCTAGATCAACAGTGTGGGCTTCTTTATTCCTGACGTCCTCACTCTGTTTAGTTTTGCTCAAATACGTGGACCAAAGGGCACATCTACAGCAGATTGACACTAGAGTCTCTAAGAGGTCCCAGAAGTGTGCATCTGAGCACCCCTGCCTGCTGCCACAGACTGGCACACACCGCTCAGAACTGGAGTGAGTGCCCCAAAGTCACTTACTTTGAGAGCACAATGGGACAGGTGTCTGCTCCTTTCTCTACTTGGTGAANCCTCTGCTTTATAAAACTGCAAATAGCAACTCTTTTTTAAAATAGAAATAAAGTAAAATATTTTCTCTTTGTTATCTAATTCCCTTTAAATATAAAAGAGCCTGCAGTAAATTTGTCCTAAAGATTAGGTTTGGAAAATAGTTTGCACATATTAATGATTTTGTAAGCATTCTTAGGTCAGAAAATGAAATACTAACATGTAATTTATTTCTGCTTAAAATTTTTTACATTTATTTATTCATTTGCCTGTGTGTGGGTGTACATGGTAGAGGTCAGAGGACAACTTTTATAGGTCAGTTCTCTCTTCCACCACGTGGATTGTGGGATTGAACTCAGTTCATTGGGTTCAGCAGCAAGTGCCTTTACCCACCCAGCTGCCATACCAGCCCCATTTTTGCTTTCACTCCCAAGAAATTGCTGTTGTATGCTAGATAACATGTGTGTGTTCATCTGTGNGGGAGAGAAAGGACTGGAGGCAGCACAGGACACACCAAGACCAAGTTCTCAGCCTCAGAGGGACAAAGACTGAGGATAGGAGACAAGGGAAAGGGTAGAAAAGGGGGAAGGGACAAAGGACTGCCTCTGGAGAAAATGCAGGCAAATGTGACCCGTAGGCAAATAGCAGTTTACAAAGGGAAAGGGGGAAACCCATGTCAGGATGAGTTGGTTAATTTCGATTGGACAGATTTGCTTAGACTAGCATTTTGATGACTGGANCTTGGTGGTCAGCCTCAAGAGGAAGAAGTGGCCAAATGGGGGGATAGACCTTGGTGGCTAACTTTAGGACTGTAATCCAATGTTTTAGCAAGGCAGAGGGAATGGGAGAGCCATGTTTGTCATGCTCCGGCCTACTAGAGCTGTTCAGTGGGTGGACAGTTCACAGTGACGTGTAGAGGTCAGAGGATGACCTTGACTGTCAGTCCTTGGGTACCTTTCACCTTTTGTTTGAGACACCATCTCTCATTGGTTGGAGCTTTGCCACATAAGCCAGGCTACCTGGCTGAGAGCTTCCAAGGACCTGCCTGTCTCACCTGTCATCAGATGTCACTAGGATCCAAGACATATGCACAAGGATGGCGTTGCAATGCTGGATAACTTTTTTTTTTTTTTTTTTTTTGGCTTTTTGAGATAGGGTTTCTCTGTGTAGCCCTGACTGTCCTGTAACTCACACTGTAGGCCAGGCTGGCCTTGAACTCACAGAGATCCGCCTACCTCTGCCTCCGAGTGCTGGGACTAAAGGTGTGTGCCACCACTACCCGGCTAAATGCTGGATAACTTTTATTTACTAGATTTCTTTCAGACTTTTTTAAACAACATTATAAAATAATGGGCTTATTCTTCAAAGCACTTCCTTTCTAAGTTGCCATATTAATAATCCATTAAATTTGAATTTGTCCTTGTAGAAATATTTTCTTTTTTATATTACTGGACAGTAGATCCAGAGCCTTGTGCATGCTGGGTAAGTGCTCTACTGTTTACCATTCTAGCTGGTGGTGTAAAACCTGGGAGAGCAGGGCCTAAAAATGAGGCTGACTAAAGTCTCATGCAATAGCCCACTTTATTCAGAGCATCAGACAGTTTATACTCTGAGGGTTAAGAAGAGTCACCTGAGTAAAGTGTACAATCACAAGGATAAGCCCCACATGGCCAAAACCATGTTTTTCCATAGAGGCACATGAATAACAACAGCTAAAGTAAACTCACTCCTGTCTGCCACACTTGGGGGGAGCACAAAAACAAATTCCAAGAACAATTCTGTGTTTTTGAAGAAACTGAGGTCACAAGACTCTTGTATTGTTTTCTTGGAGTTTTCTCACAAGCACTAAGAATTCCCCTCCTATGAATCCATTTTTTTTAATTGTATGTTTATGTGGAGGTCAGAAGACAACTTATGGGAGCCGGATCTTTCCTTCTACTCTGTNGGTCCCAGGGATTGAACTCAAGTCACTGGGCTTGGTAACAAGTATGACTCCATTCTTGGACCGACCGTATTCTGACGTTACCACTGAGCTATCATCTCCATTGCATAATTTTTTTTTTTTTTTTGTTTTTTTTCGAGACAGGGTTTCACTGTGTAGCTTTGGCGCCTTTCCTGGAACTCACTCGGTAGCCCAGGCTAGCCTCGAACTCACAATGATCTGCCTGCTTCTGCCACCCAAGCGCTGGGACTAAAGGCGTGCGCCACCACCGCCCTGCTCCATTTCATAATTTTTAATCAGCTTTTTAACCCTTACACTGTGTCCTCAAAGTTAGGTGTCTTTGTGGTAGGATCTCATGTAGCCCAGAGGAACCTGACATTCTGTGTAGCCTAGGATGATCTTGAACCTCTGATCCTCCTGCCTCTACCTCCCAGTACTGGGATTATAGACATGTGCCACACACCCAGTTTACTATATGCTGGGGATCAAACCCAGGGTTTCAGGTGTGATGTGCATGCCCTCTACCAACTGAGCTACGTCCTTGGCCTGAATGCATTTTAATGACTGGCCTTTTCCTGCTGCAGAGTCACCCTCTGCCTGTGTCCCCAACTCACCCTCTGCCTGTGTCCCCAACTCACCACCTTTCTCACCTCCACACATTCTTTGTTATTTCTTCTCTCTATTCTTCAGTTCCTCCCCTTCCCAAGAAGACTCAAATTTCAGGATTCCTGCTGCTTCTTCAAGCAAGAATTTCCTCCAATGCCATGTTCTCGGTAAAGCCAGTTTGTGTATTTTTAACCTCAGTGGGGAATGGAGACTCACTCCTATAATCTCAATGCTTGGGATACTTGAGGCATGNGGCCCGCCCGAGATACCCTGTCTCAGACAAAATAATAATGGTGATAAAATAAACAATAAAAGTCCATCCTGGGGCTGGAGTGATGGTCAGTGGTTAAGAGCATTTGCTGCGTTTGCAGAAGACCATGAAGTTCCCAGAACTTCATGCAGCAGCTCACAATACCTGCAACACCACAGTCTGGGCATCTGACACCCTCTTAGGGTCTCCCCAGGCTCTGGCACACATGAGGTACACATAAACTCAGACAGGACATACATACAATTAAAAATTCAACCCCTTCCTACTTCCCACTCGTTAGACCTGTGCCTCCCTATTAATTTATGAAGTGAGTGTGTGGATGTGGGGGTTATGAGCACCACAGAGCACATGTGGAGGTCGGAGGAGAACTTGTAGGACCTGGTTCTCACCTTCTACTATGTAGGTTCTGGGGAATCAAACTCAGGTTGTTGGGGTTGGCAGCAAGCACTTTTACCCACTGAGCCACCTCACCAGCTCTAGATCTGCCTATTTCCTCCTTAGCACTAATCTCTGATACATGCATTCCTTCCTCACCTCCTCAGTGCTGTGACCGGATGTACCACAGTGATTAAACATTTGTTAGATGAACAAGTCATGGCATCGGTTTTCATTTGTCCAATGCATTGAAAGCACTTCGTTAGATATCTAAACTTNGTCAGTCGTTAATTAATATTTTGTGGGATGGCAGGTCTCAAGCTCATGAAGTCCAAATGGTCCTCCAGCCTCAGGCTCCTGAGTAGCTGTGACTATAGCAGCACACCACAAAGCTCAGCTCAGTATCTAAATGAAAATTGTGCTTTATAGTCTTGTATGTACACATGACACAACTATGATTTTCTCATTGGTATACATCACATTGACAAAATTGTGTCTGCAGTAAAATCTGCAGGCTGGGCTCTAGCTGTGCCAAAATGTTCAGAAAGAGGAATTGAGTTCTGGATTCTTTTCTCCTTCTGCCTTAGCTCCGCCTTCATGTGGGTGGTAAAAATGTGGCAAATAGAACACAAGACAGTCCTTTTGTCTCTTTGACACCCCTGCTTGCTTATTATAGTCAAGGTATGCTGTCTTCTGAAACCAGCAGCTGAGAACTACATTTATGCATTCTCTCTAGGAAAGAAAACTTCACATATGTTGCAAGATTGTCCATTTTTTCTTTTTCCCCCTTTGAAAGACGTAGCCCAGGCTGACCTCACACTCACTGTGCTGGCTAGTTTTTACGTCAACTTGACCAAGGTAGANTCATCTGGGAAGAAATAATCTTAATCTAGCAAATGCCTCTATAAGAGTGGCCTCTAGGCAAGCCTGTAGGGCATTTTCTTGATTGATGTGGGAGAGCCCGGCCCGCTGTGTGTGGTGCCAACCCTAGGATGGCAGTCCTGAGGTGTAGAAGCTGAGCAGCAACCCACGAGGAACAAGCCAGTCAGCAGCACTCCTCTGTGGCTCCTGCTTCAGTTCCTGCCTCCAGGTCCCTGGCTTCCCTCAGTGATAGACTTAAGCTGTAAGGCAAAATAAACNTTTTCTTCCCCAAGTTGCTTTTAGTCATAGTATTTTATCACAGCAACATAAGCACTAAAACACACACTTGCTCTGTAGCCAAGGATGACCTTGAACTTCTTATCCTGCTTCACCTCCTGAATACTGAGATTACAGCCTGGGCAAGCACATCCAGTTCAGGAGATTCGGGTCTCCAACATAGGGCTTTGTGCATGTTGGCAAGCACTCTACCGACTGGGCACAACTCTGTGCATTCCTTTCTGAAGTTTTAGAACTTCTTCTTTGACTCACTTGCAACCCCAGTGGGGCAAGTGGCCCCGCTAGTGCCAGAAAGACTGGACTGGATCAGCACTCGGAGTTTACTTCCTGTGTGTGCATGCCTTGAAATCTCAGAGAACCCAAGGATGAGAAAGGGCCACTATAGGTTATTGTTTTGCTATTACTGTCTGCACACCCATGAGTGTGTGTGTGTGTGTGTGTGTGTGTGTGTGTGTGTGTGTGTGTGGTCCTGGGGATGGAACCCAGGGCCTTATGCATACTCTACCAACTGAC
>LZPO01027373.1:933972-948302 GCA_001675575.1 Neotoma lepida
GTGTGTGCATGGTCCTGGGGATGGAAGTTATGCTGGGCAAGTGCTCTACTATGGAGCCAACACCCCTACTTCTGTCTTGATGTGCTTTTAATTTTTAAAAAAATTTTTTTACTCATGTTTCTGTGTATGTGTATGTGCATGTGGGTACTGGTGTCTGAGGAGCTGTACTTACAGGAGGTTGGGATCTGCTTGATGTGGTTGCTAGGAGTTGAACTTTGGCCCTCTGTAAGGCTACATGCTCTTAACCATTAAGCCATCTCTCTAGTATATACATTCCCCATTTGATCTTAATGATCTCCACATTTTAATTTTGCACAGGGCCCTCAGAATTAGCCAATTCCCCTTTGAGAATCTGGTAACTTCCGAAGTATAATTCTTGGTGAGAATGGAGAAGTTGTGAGGTCAATTGGGGTGTAAAGTTCCTTGTAAGTTGAGCTGTGTCTTGGTGTTGCCCTGGAGCCTTGTAATCTGCCCTGACAAGTGGACTTTGATGTGGAGACAGTTGCTCTTTGTCTGCATGCAGCTCCTGCTGCCTGGCTTACACCTGTACTTTATACCTTTGAGGGGCCCGTGGTTGTGTAACCATCCTTGGATATCAGGCTACTGAAACAGTGGACTCCAGGGAATTAGTATTCCCCAGGAGCTCCAGGCTACAGGAGGGGAAAGACTGAACCCAGTGCCAGCCAGAGGGGATTTGCATCCCAGTAAGAGATTTTTACACAGTTCTGACAATTCCTACGGACCACCTTGCAGGAGAGACTGGAGCCCAGTGATGATGGGCAAGGCCCACATCTTGACCAGGACTTTTAGCTTCAAACCTAAGTCTCATGTCAGTACCCCACAGTTGAACTCGGAGGTCACCAAACCTCCTCATTTATTCCTCTTCCCAGTATGGGCCACATCAAGTGACTCTCTTCTCTCTGCTCTTCACTGTCACTTGCCTCGTGGAGTACTGGGGACAGGAGACTGAACCAGAGCCCAGGCTTTCACTCTAAGAATTCCAATTAGATTCCGCCAACAACAATGGATGTAGAAAGGAGCTGTGAACTTAGAAGTCAGTGAACTCTCTTCTCTCCTAGGGAAGATCTGAACTTGAAAGCAAAAGAATGGAAAAAAATCAGACTGCACATCCTAACCCTAAGAAAGCCGATACAGCTTAATCACCGCAGACTCTGGGACAGGAAGTACTACCAGGGAGGTAACCCATGAAGATAAAGTATCCAAGTCCTGTTTACCAAGGACGCCGTAACAACTCAGACTGTGTGTGGACTTATCTTGGCCCTCCATATTTAAAAAGCAGAAACCACAAAGTTGAGCCTTGGGGAAAAGAAATATCGAAATGAAAAGCAAAAATTGACAAAGCCACAAATAAAATCAGACAAATTATAAACAGAATGGGTGCAGGTGATGTTAATCTACCTTGCAGCATTGATAGAATGAGCAAACTCAAAATATCAGAAAAGAGGGGCCTAGGAGATGGTTCCGTTCATAAAGTGTGTGCCTCACATGCCTGGGGACCTGAATTCAGATCCTCAGCACCCTGAGAGGGTTCGCCAGTGGGGAGGGAGAGAGAGCTTCACTGACCTATCAGAGGACTGCAGTTCAGACCCAACACCTGTAACTCCAGCTCCAAGGGATCTGGTTCATGGGTATCTGCGCGCGCACGCACACACACACACACACACACACACACACACACACACACACACACACACATCTTTAAACAAAAAAAGCTGAACACGGTGGACACATCTGTAGGGGTGAAGCAGAAGAAGATGGTTCCTTGGAGCTCTTTGGCCAGTCAGCTTAGCCAAATCCNGAGGTCCAGGTTCAGTGAGAGACCCTATTTCAGAAAGTAGGTTAGAGAGGACTGGTGAGGTGGCTCAGGGGTTAAAAGTGCTTGTTGAACAAGCCTGATGATGATCGGAGTTCAATCCCTGTTAAACCAGGTAAAGATGGAAGGAGTGAAGTGACTCCACGAAGTCGTCCTCTCACCCCCATACATGCACATGGCATGCACACATGCATCACCTGCACACACAGACACACAATACACAAGTGATCAACCCAGAATGGCTGGAACTGCAGGTGCATGCCATTGGGCCTGGATTTACACAATAAGATTGGCAAGCNTGAATTAATGGACCCACGAAGAACACTGTGCCTGCAACTGCTAAAAGCACATGTGTATCAAGCCCATGAAGAACATCTTCAAACATCAGGAATGAACGGGGTCAAGTTTGTGAAATCCTAGGTGGAGCAGAAGGCCAAGGCGTCTGCTAACCCAGAAGCCAGTGGGGTGACTAGAAAGTGCCAGGATTCCNGGAGCAGAAGAGCCTGTGGAGGAATCTGCTCTAGACCCTTTTGGCTTAGGTTGTAGCAGTGTGGCCTACTCACCCTCAAAATCTTAAAATACTCAAGAACTCTTTGAAGGAGATGGGTTCGCTACAAACCCAAAAGCAAGGGTACCCAGGGGAGCCACCAGAAGTGAAGTAAGCACCGTTCCTAAGTTTACAGAACAGGTTTAAGGATATGATGACATGTGGCAGCTTTGGAGGAACAGAGCAACAAACTGACACACAGGCTGACTGGAAAATGCAGTCAGAAAACCTAGAGAGTAGAAAACCTAGAGAGGAGAGAGAGACAATGTCTGGGAGCTAGTCTTCAACTATTCCTCTCCCAAAGAGGGGCCCCCAAGCATCTTCAAATTTCTGCATACTAGAGCTTAATAGAAGTTATTAGCTTAGGCATACATTTTAAAGATTTATTTTATTTTCATGTATATGTATGTGAATGTATCTTGTGGTATGTACCTGAGACGGCCAGAAAAGGGCATCAGATCCCTTGATGCTGGAGTTACAGATGGCTGTGTGCCACCTGATGTGGGTGATGGGAACTGAACTCAGGTCCTCTGAAAGATCAGTAAGTGCTCTTAAATGCTGAGCCATCTTTCCAGCCCCTGTCACAGGTTTTTCTGATGTATTTTTTGTTTTGTTTTGCTTTGTCTTGCAGTTTTGGGGTATCCACCATGGCCTCCCCAGTATTGAAACAAGCTCTCTTCACCTGAGCTACACCCTCTTGCCTTTTTCAAACTTATTTATTTGTGGTCTGTGTGGTTCTTAAGTGTTTGTCACAGTGAGCTTTAGCTGTCAACTTGACACAAACCTAGAGTCACCTGAAGAGAGGGAACCTCAACAAAAGGATTGTCTAGATCAGGTTGTCCTGGGGGCATGTCTGTGAGGCATTTTCTTAATTTATCATTGATATTGGAGGACCCAGCCTACTATGGGCAGCACCATCCCTAGGCAGGAGGGCCTGGCCTGTGTTAGAAAGCCAGCTGAGCAAGCTAGCCAGTAAGCAGTGTCCCTCCATGGTTTCTGCTTCCCAAGCTTCTGCCTTGAGTTTCCACCTTGGTTTTCCTTGATGGTGGACAGTAACCTGTAAGCCAAATAAACTCTTTCTGCCCTAAATTGCCTTTGGTCAGTGTCTTACCACAGCCACAGAGAAGCAAACTAGAACAGCGTTCTGTTGCCAGTTGCAGAGATTGATAGAAATGTTATGGGGACAGGAAGAATGGGCAGAATCCATTCAGTGTAACTCTGGCTGGTGATTTCCATGACAACTGACCAGGTTCATAGACTAGAAGAGATTCTTCTTGCCAAGACTGTACCTTGAAGCAGTGTGTTCGACCAAGAAGGCAAAGCACTTCCTTTTCTCACACAGGGTTTGGATGTGGACTGTCCCATGCTCTGGTCTTCTAACAGCTCTGATAGACATTTACTGGGGAGGGGGCAGGTTTGCTTACCATGATCCACTGAGGGTTAAATGGGAGAGCACATATCCTTCCCATAATACACTGGTCCCCATGTACTAGAGTCACCTGGCTAACTCTGGAGACAATCTCAATGCCAGGTGAATTATCTTTCTTTAGAAAAAAAAATTAAGTGTCTGAGATAGGGTCTCAGAAACTACAGGCTGGTCTTGAACACCTGGTTCCTCCTGCCTCTATAAAGGTCAAATGCTAGGTTGACATATGTGCCATTCTGCCTGACAGATACTCTTTTTTTTTTTTTTTTTTTTTTTGAGACAGGCTTCTCTGTGTAAGAGTCCTAGCTGTCCTGGAACTCACTTTGTAGATNAGGATATTCTTAAATATATTAATTGGGTCTTTACTTTCCCCCCCTCCCCTTACTTTGATTAAAAGCAACTTTCCTTTGACATCAGAATTTATGACATTTGCATTTTTAAAACCAGAACCACTTGTACTCTTTCTTCTCGCCTTCTCGCCTCGATGAATTCGTGGTTCACATTTTGTCCTTTTGTTGTAATTGCTCTACTTATTTCCCAGTTGGTTGATGATAAACCCTCAAATAGGTGGTTCAAGAAGAACTCATGGGGCCGGGAATGTGGCTCAGCTGGTAGAGTTCTTGCCTGACATGCCCAAAGCTGTGGGTACCGTTCCTAGTACCAAGCAAATGGGGTGTGTTGGTGCTCGTCTATAATCTTAACACTGGGAGATGAAGGCAGAAGGGTCAGGAGTTCAAGGCTATCTTTGGCTAGATATCAAGTTTGAGGTCAACCTGGAACACATCGGACCCTGTTTCAAAAAATGAACAAAAACCAAGAAGGAATTAATGGAACTAGAAGTGATGGTCTTTGCCAGTGACTCCAACACTTGGAAGGCAGAGGGAGGAGGATGTCCATTTGAGTCAGCCTAGACTACATAACCAGAGCTGAGGGAGGGAGGGAGGGAAGGAGAGGATAGAAAGTCAGTAAGATGGCTCAGTCAGTAAAGGCACTTGCCATGGACCTGAGTTTAATCCCTAGGAAAGGTAGAAGGAGAGAACCAACTCCACAAAGTTGTCCCCTGACCTCCACATGGACTCCATGGTGTCTCCTCCCTCATCACATTCATATATAATAAAAGACAATATTGAAAGAAAAAAGAATTTGTGGAGATTATATTTTCTGAATTCTTATACATTCTGAATTCTTCTATAATTCTATTGCTTTCATATCTGCCCCTCCAAGGGGAAAAAAAACAATTTAAGTCAACATAAAACACTCAGCCACATTCTCTTTCCCTGAGGACTATGAATCCTTGGAGATCATTTTACTGATTATCTAATCAGGGCTGTGTAGCAATCTAAGCTACAATTAGGGTGGTTTAAACTTTTACCAAGACAACCAAAATTTCTTTCTTCCTAATGTGTGTGTGTGTGTGTGTGTGTGTGTGAGTATGAATATGTGTCAGGGTGCATGCATGTGTAGAGGTCAGAGGACAACTTGCAGGAGTTGGTTTTGTCTTTACACCATGTGGGTGGTTCCTGGGAATCAAACTCAGGTCATTGGGTATGGCAACAAGCACCTTACCTGCTAAACCATGCCGCTGGCCCTTTCTTTCTGTATTAATTAGGTAGTTATTCCCTCCCCCACCCAGCAATATTTTTACGTAGATGCTATGATGGTTCCTCTTTCACTTTAACTCATCTTGGTGTGAACAGGGCTCTGGGGGCCGATTGTTATTGCTTATGGAAGGAAGATTGTAGTGGGGCAGAAAGTGCTGCTGTGCTCCAGGCTAGTAGACATTATTCTTAGGATCCATGCCCTTGAAACCAGTGGGAAGTGCCCCTGGTTACCATGCTGAATGCTCACTGCCATGAAGTCTTTTTGTCTGAAATTAGTGCTGCTGTAATGGCTTTTTATGAGCTCAGTGCTATTTCCTGATGAACCTTTAAAGTTGTNGAAGTATGTTTTGGATAAGCAGAAAGCCTGGCATAGTGGCACACACCTATAATCCCAGCATTTAGTAGGCAGAGGTAGGAGGCCCAGGAATTCCAGACTAGCCTTAGCTCACATAGTGAGTTCAAGGCAACTATGGGCTACATGAGCCCTCCCCACAAAGAGGCATAAAAACGTAAATACCATTGGTGAATTATTCTAAGTGGACAGCATCATAAGAAGAACCCAAGTAAGGTCAAAAAATAGAACAAGGGCTGGGGAGATGGCTCAGTGGGTAAGAGCACTTGCTGAGCAAGCATAAGGACCTGAGTTTGAATCCTAGCACTTACATAAAAAGATGAGTGTGGCTATGAATGCCTGGAGTCCCAGAGCTGTGGGTGTCAGAGCAGGAGGATCACTGGGGCTTGCTGACTGCCAGTCTAGCTCCAAGCTCAGTGAGAGTCCTGCCTCAAGGGAATGAGGTGAAGAGTGGGAGAGCAAGATATGTGACATTTCCTTTGGCCTCTGAAAGCACACCTACCCTAGCATCACTACTCACTACACAGCTGTACATATAACACACATACACACCATAACACACACACACACACACACACACACACACACACACACACACACACCCTGTCTCAAAAAATAAGATGGACAATGATTGAAGAAAACGCCCAAAGCTGACCTCTGGACTGTCCATGCAAGCAAACTTGCATAGGCAGCCACACCCACATACACAAACAGACATGTACANATACATGTGTACTCAAAGGGAAGGAAGAAAGACGTACAGACAGAAGGGGACAGAAAGAAGCAGTCAATTGGATTCCTACCTTATGGTACATCCCAAAGCTATTCTATTTACTTTGGTGACTTTACTGTTCAAAACAAAATGAAATAGGGTCTCACTATATGTCTCTAGCTGGCCTGGAACTCACAGAGATCCACCTGAGTCTGTCTTTTCAGCATTGAGATTAAAGGCATGCACCACCATGCCTGGCTTCAAAAACAAAATAGTAATAAAATACTTCATAATGAACATTTCTTAAACGGCAAGTTATGCTCACTGGTATTATTATTTATTCTCTTTGTTTTTTGAGACAGGGTCTCAAGTGGCTCAGGATGGCCTTGACCTTGCAATGTAGCTAATGGACCTTGGTCCATTTGCCTGCCTCTGCCTCCTGAGTGCTGGGTTAAGGCATGCACCACCACTGCCCTGCTCCCTAATCGNTTTGTAAAGGTGGAAACAATGCTTCAGAGCTCAACCCTCCTGGCTGGGGCTCAGAGGTAAAACCCTTGCCTTGCATGTGCAACGTCCTGGGTTCAATTCCCAGCATGAAAAGAGAGGGCTGGTGAAATGACTCAGCAGGTAAAGGCCCTTGCCGACAAGCCTGACTGCCTGAGTTTGATCCCTGGGACTTAAGCAGTGAAAGGAGAAAACCAACTCTCACGAGTTGCTTTTTGAACTCCACAGGCATACCAGGGCAATGCTCCCCCCACCCCCCCAAAAAACCAATAAAATATATGTAATAAAAACATCTTTTTAAAGGACATGAAAAGATGTGCAGGGGGCTCGGGGATGTGTTGCTAAGTGAAACAAGCAAACCAGGAAATCAAACTGTATGACTCTGGCTCCATGACAGAGGACACAGGAAGGCCAGTGGTTGCCAGGGACCGTGGGGAGGGTCAGGGAAAGGGACAAGACGTGGAACATTGGGAATTTTCGGGCTGTGACTCTCTTCTGGATGAGACTGTAGTGGGTGTGGGTGTGTGGGTGTCATGCAGTTGTCAAAAACAAAATGTTCAACAAAGAGAGTAGCTGTAGTTAACAATAGCGTGTGCTGGGCAAGCTGCCACACATGTACTCCCAAGAGGCCTGCTGACACACAGTGAGTTCCAGGACTGTGTGAGCTCTGAAGTGAGGCATTGTCTCACAACACAAAAATAAATAAAATCAGAACATATATATGTTAATTGATTATAAAAAAATACTTCACTAATGCAAGCTTATAAAGGAGGACAATGGGGCTGAAGAGATAGCTTAGCAATTAAGAGCATAATCTGCTCTTGCCGAGGACCTGAGTTCTGTTCCCAGCACCCAGGTCAGGCAACTGACAACTGCTGGTAACTCCTACTAAGGCAAGCTTGTGATGCCTCTTTTGTTCTCCCAAAGCACTATATGCATGTGTACATACTCACACACAGACACATACACATAGTTTAAAGAGTCTCAAAAATATAAAAATAATCTGGGTATGGTGGGTCATTCCTTTAATCCTAGCACTCAAGAGGCAAAGGCAGGCAGGTCTCTGAGTTCAAGGTCAGCCTGTCTCAAAACAAAATCAAGCAACCAAAAGGTACACACACACACACACACACACACACACACACACACACACCTTTCATACATTTTTTAAGGCTTTTTTTTCTTTTAATTTTATTTTCTATGCATTGGTGTTTTGTCTGCATTCATGTCTGTGTGAGGGTGTTGGAACCCCTGGAACTGTAGTTACAGACAATTGTAAGCTCATGTGGGTGCTGGGAAGTTGAACCTGGTTCCTCTAGAAGAGCAGCCAGTGCTCTTAACCACTAAACCATCTCTCTAGCCATGGCCTTGTATATTTTCTTTAAAAACAGGGTCTCTTGTAGCCGAGCATGACCTTGAATTTCTGATCTTCCTGCTTCCAACTCCTGAGTGCTGGGATTGTAGGCGTGCACCACTGTATTAGCTTCTTTTCTGTTGCTGTGATAAGATAGCTTGACCAAGGCAACATATGAAAGAAAGCATTGAGTTGGGTTTATAGTTTCAGATGGTTAGGGTCCATCGTGGGGAATTGTGGCAGCAAGCAGCAGACATGTTGGCTGCAGCAGCAGCCAAGAGCTCACATTTTGGTCTTCAAGTAGGAGGCCGAGAGAGCACACTAAGAATGTTGCAAGTCTTTTGAAATCTCAAAGCCCACCCCCAGTGACACACCTCTTCAAGGCCACATCTCCTAATTCTTCCCAAACAGTTCCACCAACTGGGAACCAAGCAGTCAAACATCTGAGCCTACGGGTGCCATTCTCATCGAAACCACCACAACCACCGTGCCTGCTTTTAGATGTAGGTGGGACCAAACCCAGGGCTGTGCATGTTAGGCAAGCATTCTGCCAGTGGAGCCATGTCCACAGCTCCTTAAAATGTACTTTAAAGGAATTTATAGACATGGCAAACCCATATGAAACAAGTCTAAGAAAGTGTTAATATGGTGTGGCTGCTTGTCAGATTTGGGCTTTTGAAGGTTTTTAAAGTTTTATTTGTTTGTGTGCATGTGTATGCATAAATTGTGCAGGTGCCCATAGAGGACAGAAGAGGGTATCAGACCCCTGGAACTGGAGTTACAAAACACTCTTAACCACTGAGCCATCTGTNCAGCCCTGAAATTTTGCTTTGGGTCTCATGTATCTCAGGCTGGTTTCAAACTCACCATGTAGGCTAAGGCTAGCCTCTAACTGACCCTTCTGGTCCCACATCCTGAGTCCTGGAATTNTAGGCATATACCACCACACCCAGCTCTATCCACATTCTTAACAAATAAATCACTTGTACTATTCATATATCTCATTTATTGTTTTACAGTTTGTCAATGAAATATGAAGGTAGAATTGAAATCATTTCTTGATAAGGCAAAAGAATGTGTTGGGTGGGGATTGCCTGGGGTAGGAAGCCCTGTTGGAAGCCTCCTTGTCACCTTCCTCTTTCCTAGGTCAGGAAATGCCTGTGGAGGAGATTCTTTTTAGTATAGACAACCATTTTCATGAAAACCTGTATGTTTTCCCCACTAAAAAATTTCCTAGGAAATTTGTGATCTGTTAACAACAGATCAAATGAGTTCATTTTCCTTCTCAAGGTGGCAGTTTCTTCTAAGAGGTTCTAAGATTTAAAAAAACAAAAAACAAAAAACAACTCTGGCCCATTGTGTTTTTTAAAAGATTTATTTTTATCTTNTGCATTTGAGTGTTTGCCTGCTTGTATGTATGTGCACCAACACATGCATGGTGTATCTATAGAGGCCAGAAGGGGGCGGTGAATCCCCTGAGACCAGAGTTGGAGGTGGTTGTGAGCCACCTTGTGAGTGCTGGGACCCAAACCCAGCTCTCTGGAAGAGCATCCAATACTCTTAAACACTAGCTCTGTCTCCAGCCCCAGATTCCCACATTTTTATCATTGTGTTTGCCTTACTTTTGAGTAGAGCAGAGTATTTCAAGAAAAAGAAAATGAAAAAGGAAAACAATTTGTCTAGGAGACTACACACACATGAACAACTGAGTACTGCATGGAAATGACCTTGTCTTGGCTGTATCTGATGTGTGTGCAAGTAATGAGCATGAAGACATAACCCCAACTAATAGTAAACTGTTCAGATTAACTAAAAACAAGCCAGAAAGCAGAGCATAGAGATGCCCACCTGTAATCCAAGCACTCAGGANGTAGACACAAGAAGATTAGGAATTCAAGGGTATCCTTGGCTATGTACATGTTAGAGGCTAGCCTGGGTTACGTGAAATCCTATCTCTAAAATTAATAATAAATGTGCAAATAAAACTGGAGGGATAGGTCTTTAGCCTTAGGGTAGAACAGTTTCTACTGAGGACCAGGCCTTAGACAAATGAAGAAATAAACCAGATGAAAATTAACCTGCAGAATAACTGAGGAAAACCAAACAGAACAGCAGTCATAACCCTGGTGTTCCTTCCAAGCTCCCCTATTCCACCCTTTATGAATGAACACCACGTGGAGCTTATCAAGGAAATAAGTGAAGCAATACACATTTGAAGTGCAAAGGTTATTTATGAGACATTAACCCTGACTCCATAAATGTCACTCTCTTTGGTGAGTGTGGTGTCAGNGGGTTTAAGCAAACACATGTGCAGGTACCTGTGTGTGTGTCAGTCTGAAGCTGATGGTTGGATCTATGTCTTCCTCTATTGCCCTCCATCTTACTTCTTTGAGATGAGGTCTATCACTGAACCTGAAGCTTGCTGTTTTGGCTAGACTGGCTGGCCAGCATGACCCAGGATCCATCTGTCTCTGTCCCCTAGCCCTGGGTTATAGGTACCTCCCCCAGCACCTTGCTTTTATGTGTATGCGAGGATCCAAACTCAAGTCCTCAGGCTTGCACAACAGACACTTTACTTCCTGAGCTATNTCCCCAGCCCCAAACTGTCATCTTCAAGCTACATCACTGGCTTCTTTGGTCTTTTAGACTCCTTGAGGTAATTTGATCTCTCTCTGAAGGCCCAGCTTTGTTTCCTGTCTGCCCACACACATGCTTCATACCCTGCCCTCAGTCACTAGCTCTCGTTACACTCTCTCACAGCTCTCTGAGTTGATGTGTGGCTCTTCCTTGCTTAAAGAATTCCATCCCTACTTTGGTAATTCCTCTAAATTGCATCTTGTCTTTTAAGAAAACTTTCTGGACCTCCATAGTCTGAGTCCAATGTCCTTCATTAGAACTTTGTCTAGAATACTTAGCAAACCAACTTCCTCCTCACATAGCGTTCTAGACCAGGAAGCTGCGGTGGCAACATCTTGATTCAGCAGTTTCCTGACTAGAGGGAGAGCCAGAACGGGAGGGGAATGGGGCTGCAGAGGGTGACTACTCACCTNCTGGGAAGGCTGGCCTGAAGTCACAGTCAAGACCAAGAGCTGTCTTCCCAATGGAGGGTTAGAAGCAGATAAGAGATGAGGCATTTGTAGGTCCAAGAGGTGAGCCTGAGAGGACCTCAAAGGCAGAGGGAGACAGGAGTAGGATGACGAGGTCAGAGATGCTATGTTACTGCTTTTACTATCTTCAGCCTTCTCTGTTCCCATACAACAGACAAGTGCCATTGAGTGGAATTGGATCCTGTTTGGCCCTCTCTTAAAGATCATCCTTTAAACATTATTTTTATTTTTATTTGTGTGTGTGTGTGTGTGTGTGTGTGTGTGTGTGTGATAAGTGTGTGCAGATGCTTGTGAGGGCCAGAAGAGAAGGCCCAGTTCCCTGGACCTGGAGCTACAGGTGGTTGTGAGCTGCTCACGTGGGTGCTGAGAACTGAACTTGGGTCATCTGTAAGAGCAGTACAATATTCTTCCTCCCTCTTTCTTCTCTCTCTTCTTCCTTTGTTTCTTTCTTATGTTTGTGTGTATGAGTGTGTGTATTGATGTGTCCTCATGCTACAGTGCACACATGGATGTCAGAGGACAATTTGTGGGAGGTGGTTTTGTTTTTCCACCTTGCAGGGCCTGGGTAGAAAGCTGAGGTTGTCNGGTTTGGTGACAGGCACCTCTACCTACAGAGCCATTTCACAGAGTAATAAACCACGCTTGTGTAGTGGCACACACCTGTAATTTCCTAGCATTCAGGAGGCGGTGTGAAGTAATTCTCCACAAGTTCAAGGCTCTATCTTCTGACAATCTCTTGAAGTCTTCTTCATCGTCCTACCTTGTATTATACATATTTGGATGTGGCTGATTTCTTTTTNCTTGAGTCACCTCTGGGAGAAAGATCACTGCTCTGAATCATCTTTGAAAGTCCCTTGGGGCTTTAGGTCCAGCTGAAGTACTGCAGAGTATTTATGCATTTATGTATGTATATATGTATGTATGTGTTTATTTGAGACAGGGTCTTAATATGCAGCCCAGGCTGATTTCAAACCTTCTATCCTTCTGCCTCTGCATCATTAGTGCTAGGATAATAAGCATGTGCTGCCACATCTGGCAAATCTTGCAAGTGGGTGTGTGCGTGCATGTGTGCATGTGTGTGTGTGAGTGTGTGTGTGTGTGTGCAGAAATAATGAGTATGGCTGGGTGTGGTGGTGTACACCTTTGATCCCAGCATTCAGGAGGCAGAGGCAGGCAGATCTCTGTGAGTTTGAGGCCAGTTTAATCTGCATGGCGAATTCCAGGATAGCCAGGGCTACACAGAGAGACTCTGTCTCAATAAACAAACAAACAAACAAACAAAAAGAAATAATAACGAGAGTGAGTGTTTGCTNTGTGTTACCTCTTCTTTCTTTTTAGTCCTCATTTTTGCATACTGGTAATACCAATTGAGACAAAAACAAACGTGGGCTCTCAAAGTCCAGTCCAAGGGCTCTGAGGAACACAAATGTACAATCGTCTACTGGTGTACCCTCTGTGTCACACAAGGCTTCGTGATTGCTGGGTACTACTCTCCTTTGCTTTTATTACTTTGCGTTATGAAATTTGAAATCAGAAATCAGTGTATCACTTATGCCCTGATCCTCTGATGGAAGTGTGAACCTTTATAACTAAGAACTAATGATTTAAAAAAAAAATCTGAGTTTGCTTGGCAATGGTGGCCCATCNCTTCAATCCCAGCACTCCGGAGGCAGAGGCAAGCAGATCTCTGTGAGTTTGAGGCCAGGTCTACAGGGCAACCCTGTCTTGAAAAACAAAACAAAACAAAAATATAAGTTTGGGATTTATCAGAGTGTAATTTATATGCATGTATATTCTCATATNTTTATAATTATCTATTTATCCTTTATGCTCATTTTATAATTAATGAAGAATGAAAGAAAATTGATTGAAATATTTCTTTAAAGGTGTAACACTGAAATGTCCAATCTCATGACCATAGCCTGCCATTGAACCTTTGAAGCATAAATATTCTAAACTGAGATATNTTGTAAACAGAAAAAAAAATACACACTGGGCAAGTGAGATGGCTCAGCAGATAAAGGAGCTTTCTGCCAAGCCTGATGTCATGAGTTCAATCCCTGGAACCTACATGTAAAAAGGAGAGTATTCATTCCCACAAACTGTCCCTTGTCCTCCACATACGTACCTTGGCACACCAGTGCACCAACATACACACTGTCTTAGTTATCATTCACTGTTCCCTTGACACAGCCTAGAATCCCATGGGGTAAAAAGCCCCAGTTGAGTAACCGTGGAATTGTCTNTGGGGCATTGTCTTAATTTATGTAGGAAGGCCTAGGCCACAATGGACAGCATCAGCCTTAGGCAGGTGGTCCTGGCCTGGTCCTGGCCTATGTAAGAAAGCTAGCTAAATGGACAGTTGATTTCTGGAAAAGGAGAGTCAGTTTTCTTTAAGGATGTGGCTTCTGGCAGGTCAACCACACCTCAGTGATGGTTCCACACCAGGAGTGTGTGGCTAGCATATATTTGAGTTGATGGGTCATTTAAGAAAAAAGAAGTTAGGGGGTGAGGGTGAATCTGGGAGGAGTTGGGGATGAATATGATTAAAATATGTTGTATGATATTCCCAAAGAATTAAGAGAGAGCCAGTAANAAAGCATTCTTCTCGGTTCCTCTGTATTGCCTTGGCCGTGAGAGAGTTTCCTGGTCAGAGGTAATGCTGCCTGGAGTTCCTGTCCTGATTTCCTTCAATGGTGGACTGTGACCTGGAAGTATAAACTATGAACCCTTTCCTCCTCTAAGTGGCTTTTTGTTTTTGTTTTTTTTTAATTTGCTGTGCATTGGTGTTTTGCCTGCATGTATGTCTGTGTGAGGGTGTTGGATTACCTGGAACTGGAGTTACAGACAGTTGTGAGCTGCCATGTGGGTGCTGGGAACTGAATCTGGGTCA
>LZPO01027373.1:987389-998848 GCA_001675575.1 Neotoma lepida
ACAAAATCTCACTATGTAGTCTTGGCTGGCCTGGAACTCAGAGATCTTCTTGCTTCTGCCTCTCAAGTGCTGGGATTAAAGGCCTGTGCCATCACGCCCAGTTTATGAGTTATTTAGAATAATAGGCTCAAGTTCTGCTAATGTGAGTTACTATCCATTTGGGAAAAGTGGGAACTAAATAAAAAATTTCTGTAAGAGTTTGATCAATTTAAGCTTAGGGCTTTTGAGTCACAGTGGATTGATACTCTAAGAGGATCTAAGGATTAGCAGGAATCATAGCTGGGTGTCAGCCATCNGTGGGATCTTTAGCTACACTCCACTATCCTGATGACCTGATAGTAGATACCTGAAGCAGGACATTTTACTTTCAGGCATTGGTGACACAGACGTGTTCCAGTGGCTTCCCCTCCCTCATCCTGTCTCTCTGGATGTTGGAGAACACTTTTTCTGTGACTGCCCGAAAGTGTTTGAAGATGTCAGCTCATTACAGATAATCCTTTTTTATTCATGGCACTCAGATGGATACCTTGGAAAACAAGTCTCTGTGCAGAGAGTGCTATAATCTCAAACTCAGCTGGAGAGGTAATGCACTGTGCTGTCTCTTCACTGTGAACAACAGGCAGGTGGGGACAGTGGCATGTAATGTGGTGCAAAAAGCACCACCACAGGCCAGGTCTTATGGTAGATTGTGGCTTCATGGCTTTTCAGGGGTTCTAAGTAGAATCTAGTACATGCCAGTCATAGGCTCAGAATGTTCTTGGGTGAGTACATTAAAACGTAGTTTTAGCTGACAGTGAGATGATTTAATTAGAGAACAAAACAAAACAAAAAACTGATTCATTACATATTACCAAATGTAATAAGGGACAAAGGAACTATACCTGTCTCTTATACACATCTAGATGTGTATAAGAGACAGGGTGAGTACATTAAAACGTAGTTTTAGCTGACAGTGAGATGATTTAATTAGAGAACAAAACAAAACAAAAAACTGATTCATTACATATTACCAAATGTAATAAGGGACAAAGGAACTATACTGACCAGAACTGAATGAATAATAGTCTATTGAATTACCTTTTTGTGAATGCCCAATTATATTAGGATCCAATGCTGTTTTAGCCTATGCTTTCTTTGAGAGCACCAATTAGTGTTTCTGATACTTAGCATTATATACATTTCTGAAAGCCTTTTCTGAAAAGATTGTGACATGTGTCAAGCTTCAGTGCATTCAAGGGTCNGGCTTTCCATGTAAATCAGTCAGCTACTAGCTCTTCATCTGCAGTGAGTTAACTGGTTTTAAACAATAATTGTACATTTTAAAAGTGTTCAGTTTGATAAACTTTGCCATACATACATGCCTATGAAGGGATGCCGTACTTGAACTACTGGAAGTCTGAGGCTGGGAACAGACAGTGGACCAGAGCTTGCCTGGGGTGCCCAAGACTGTGGTATGACCCTAGCACCACAAAATCCACTGTAACAAAAATATAATTGAAAATATCTGTCACCCCAAAAGTTTGCTTTCAGCCATTTGTAGTCCTCTTCATTGCCTGGTCACACCCATTTCTAGGCAATTGATACACCTGCTCTTTGTTACCAGAAATTAAGTTTTTGATTTATTTCTTTTCTTTTTCGATTTTTTTTTTTTTTGAGACAGTGTCTCTAGTCTTGACTGTCCTAGAACTCACTCTGTAGACCAGGCTGGCCTNGAACTCACAGAGATCCACCTGCTTCTGCCTCCTCCTGGGTGTTGGGATTAAAGGCGTTCGTCACCACTGCCTGGCTAGTTTTTGTTTTCTAGGATTTATATAAATGGATTTTGCAGCATACTCTGTGTGTGTGTGTGTGTGTGTGTGTGTGTGTGTGTGTGCGCGCGCACACGCACACGCACACACACATGTATTCATGTGTATATATGTTTGTTTCCTCACAGTGCTGGAGATAAAACCCTGGGTTTTATGTGTGCTTGCCACGTGCTATGCCATGGGCCTACACAGTCTGAGTGGGATTTTGATGCAGGATAATTATATTTTGGTTCATCCATGTTGATGTATGTTTAGTAGCTAATTATTTTGTGTGTGGGGTGTATGTGCGTTTATATGTGTGTGTGCTTATTCATATGTGGATATGTAAAGGCCAGAGGTATGTTATCTTCCTTTGGCACTCTCTATTTAAAAATTCTTTACATTTACTTATTTATTGTATGTATATGTGTGTGTATATATATATATATGTGGGTGTATGGATGCATATGTGCACATGTATGGAGGTCAGAGGGCAGTTTGAGGGAATTGGTTCCCTTCTTTTACCATGAGGATCTCTGAGTTGAACTTTGACTTGACAGCAAGTGCCCTTACCCAGTGAGCCATCCCACTGGCCCCCTCCATTGTATATTTTGAGGAAGTTTTTCAGTGAACCTAGAGCTTGGCATTTTGGCTATACTGGCTGACCAGAAAATCCCCAGAATCCACCTATCTTGGCACCCTTGTCACTGGGGTCACAGATGTGTGCCACTGCATCCAGCTTTTTATGTTTGTGCTGGGTATCCATTCTCAGATCCCCATTCTTGTATGGCAAGCACTTTACATACTAAGCCATCTCCACAGCCCCTATAGTAGTTCATTCATTGTTGCAACTAGGCATGTTCAACCTAGTTTTTTATGTTGTNCTCTGCAGAGTTCATCCTTGAGAGCCAGGTAGCTAAGTTACATACATATACCAGCACACACGCACACGATCTCACATGTTTTAAGTCAGTTTACAATTTTGTATTGGGTTGCGTTCATAGTTATCCACACGTGTGGTGCANGGCTGCAAATGCCCCCCAGAATGAAGGTNTACTCCTGTTTATTCATTCACATGTCTACAGGCAATTGGAGTTGTTGCCTGTTTTTTTGCTGTTAAATAAGGAAAAAAAAACTTTAGGCAATTTAAAGCCGAGTTTGAGTAAAGAATGATTTTTATGAATTAAGCAGTACTCATAATCATAAAAGATCCAGAGTTTTGTCTAACTGGGCATGGAGTATTTCTAGACAAAAAAGGGAAGCAAAGTAAGGTTCATCTCTTTCTCTACCTTTTTTGGGTGTGGTCTGATCTGTTTGGCAGCCTGTGCTTGGCTGAAGTTTGGCTGCTTGTGATTGGGTGAGACTCAGCAGTTTGTTCTGCCAGTCAGTTAGGTATTCTGTTTGTTTACATAGTGAGTTAGGCTGCAATTCATTAAAAAAATTTAATTTTATAAACATTTAGTTATAAAAAACTTGAACATAAAGAAAAACATCACATGCCAAAATTAACCAGACTCAAACACTGTACAACTTAATATATTTCATAGTATAGGAACTCAAAGTATAAAGATAGTCTCAGGTCAGTGGCTTTCTGTGTACTCATTTTACCATCTGTTACAAATAAATTGCTGTAAATAGTTTTACAGATGTATACTTTGGTTTTGTTAGATAAATACCTAGGAATGCAGTAGTTGCATTGTATGACACTGTGTGTGTATGTGTTTTAAAGCAACAACAAAATTAAAAAAACAATGACTATTTCAAATTTGTGCTAGCAGCATTTGGAGGACACAATTAGTTGCTCCTATCTTTGCTCATGTTTTTGGTGCTAAGGATTAAGCCCTGGGGCCATGTGCATGCAAGGCAAGCACTCTACCGACTGAGCTACATCGCAAGCCTACCACAATTTAAACAGTTGAATATACAATTTCAGCAAAGCAGTTGATGCTTAGGAAGGAATTGCTGTTTGTTTGAATGGATGGAATTGGAAGAGAATGACTGGTCCTGGCAGTGCTTTTAGGGGGTGAAGACATTGGATAGTGATGGCATGAGTTATAGTGTGGTCCCTCAGCTGAGCAAGAGTGAGAAAGAAGTGATTAGGATTACCAATTGAGCTTGTGCATAGCATGCTAGATATTAGGCCTGTTGTTTGCTTAGTGTGTTAAGTGTTTATGTGTTTATTTGGATGTTTTTATATGAAGAAATAGGCTTGGTCACATAGCTACTGATATTCAGAATTAGAACTCAGATCTACAGCTTTCTGACTCGTGTTATTTTATATCCCTAAGTCAGGAAAATATGTTTGATTTTGACGATAATACAATGTTCTCTGGGAGCTATTAAAAATACATACCAGAGTTTGAAAACTCAGATGGTTATCGGATCCAGGTAGGTAACTGTGAACTACGTTACAGTGGAGAGAGTGGCAGCATCTGTGGAGAACCACAAAGCCCATGCCCATCGGGAGTTGGCTGTTAATCCAATCTGATAGTGCTCCGTGTAGGAGCAGACCTCATGTTGTCTGATTTTATTTTTCAAGAGAGAGCAGAAATCTGAGTTTTTCTTGTGAAGTCTTCAGATTTGTCAATGTAGGAAGGTGTTCTTTAACACAGTGTGTAAGCCAGCCTTATGTGTGTTCACTGAGGACTTGTTACCTGGATTCTGCTCAGTGGGTCACCTTTGGTATAAGTTGTACCTTGCATACTGTGGAAGCAACGATCAATTTATATGATGAGAAAAGGGTGGTAGCCCTGTGTGATGAGCACGTTGCAGGCATTGAAAAGTAGGTGTTTGGTTAAGCGTGGTGCTTAGTGAGTCTGGCATTTGAGTTTAGTGTTCATGTTGTACCATTTAATTATATAGAGGGAGGAATTGCTCCCTGGCACTTTTGCCTCCTAATTGCATGCTTTCATTTGCAGATAGGGCCAGTTTTGAGTGAAACAGGGAAACTAAATGAGAAGAAACCATCCAGGAACAACTTCTGCCACTACTGAGTCTGCAGAGTCACCTGTGTGTGTCTTAAGGAATAGTCTACACTCAGGGATAGCTGAATAAGTGTCCCCACTGATGAGTGGTAGTCTGTGGCCACTGATGGCTAGATACTGAAGTGATTGCCACAAAAATAGTCTACTCCCTTCCTGTTGTTAGCACTCATCGTTAATAAGTTCATTTTGTGGGAAGCCAGAGTGTGGCTTTGATCTTCAGGTTAGCACAGCCTTTCCACTGCCCATGTGACTGTCATGACAGTTGTTTGTCATCTCATGGCCATCTTCCAGTTGGTCACAGTAAGTTCCACGTTTATCCATAAAAGCAGTCAGTAACAATGGTCTACTCTTCAAAGCCATTTTAGTGGCCTAACCCTAACCATTAAAAATCTACTGGAAGCTGGTGGAGCACGCCTTTAATCCCAGCACTTGGGAGGCAGAGGCAGGTTCATCTCTGAGTTTGAGGCCAGCCTCATCTACAAAGGGAGTTCCAGAACAACCAGGGCTACTCAGAGAAACCCTGTCTCGAAAAACAAAAACAAATCAAACAAATAAAATCTACTGGAAGCTGGGCGTGGTAGTGCATTCCTTTAATTGTAGCACTTGGAAGACATAGGCAGCCTGGTCTATATAATGAGTTCCAGGATAGCCAAGACTATACAGAGAGACTCTGTCTCAAAAAAAAAAAAAAAAAAAAATGTAAATTTTCTTCTAGCCAGAACCATATTTATCCTCTCTTCATCATATGTTCCAGTACATAAAAAATGAAGATTGTTGAAGCCCTTTCCTTCAGTCTCAGGATTAGAGGACACACACACCCCTTCTGGGAGGAAGGAATGGTGTTTCCCACCACACAGTCAACACTGGCAGGGACAGGGAACTTAAGAGTTCTAGAAATTCTTTTGGCTATTCATTTTAAATAAAATAGAAATACAGTTCTCTAAAATAAGCGGGGGAGGGGCTTAAAACATTAAAATCGAGCTTTTAAAAATAAAATAGCATGTATTGACTAAGGGCAAAACCTATTAGAAAAAATAGAAGTATTTTAAAATTCTTTTGCAAATACTGAGAGCGAACATTTCATGTAGAGCTTGACAGCTGCAAGTCAAGGAAAATTCATTGTTTAACATGCAATTTAGTCATATTTCTTGTATCCATGTGTGTTAAATACACTTAAGTCACTGATTCAGTTTTGATTACGACAGATAAATGCCAGTAATTGTGGGCTTTAGAACTGAGTCTCGTATCTCTTTCTCTGACCTGAAGTGCATGTTGTGTAGTCAAGTACTTAAGGGAGCGTGTCCCTCACTCTTTCCTGCTCTCTTACACTGTAAGCGCATCACTGGGGAACAGACTACAGCATACTCCAAGGAATGTTTCCGGCCTNAATTCTTATACCTAAAGTCATTGCTATTCTAAGGTTCTTCATGCTACAAGAATTCTAGTGTCCTACCAACATTGGAAATACTATTTAATAAAAATCTGGCCTTGGTTTTTACTTTGCCTTTGAGTATTTATCTGTTTACATTCAGTTGAAAGTAACTAATCTTCATAGATTTACATTAATGTTTCTCATAAAATAAATTCACTCATAAATTATCTCCCATGAGTATGGCCAGCAGTTGTTAAGAATTTTACTGAGAGAGCCAAAGGGCATGTGTTCCTAATGAAAATGGCAGAGAGTAACCCATCCATAAAATTCTCCTCCAAGCAGCTGTTAGGCTCTCAGTACAATAGCAAAGTGGGTGAATCCTTTCACTTTTCCCACTTTTGTTTGTGAAATGATTATTGGTTGTTGTTACAGAGCGCTCAGTCTTTTCCCCAAGTGATTACTTACTCTTTAGAAGTATTGTTTCTCAAGTCATGGCCATGTGAGCGAGGCTGTCGCTCTTGACCACAGCGCTCACTTTACACTCATCTGAAAATAACCTGCTAGATGTTAATTTCACTGCTGTTTAGTGCTGTCTGTCATGACTTCTTGCATTGTCCTAAGGCTGAGCTGCTGCCTTTGTCTTGGTGTTTAAGTTGGCAGAGAGGGACGAGAGTGGTTGTGTGCCTTGGGAAGGGTGGAGCGCAATCCTCCCTCACTGTGAATTTTGAGAAGAGATAATGAAATCCTTTATATCCTTTTCCATAGACCAGCATTTCAAAGACTCCATTTTAATAAGAATTGGTTGTGCAGCTGCAGCCCTGGCAACAAGGCCTGGGTGAGAAGAATTGGGGCAGCATTCCAGAACCAGGGCTTCAGTGGTCTCCTGTGGAGCTGTGCTAATGGAACAGATGAGAACGTAAAGCATCTCATAGAAATAAGCCCAGTACTTTGTGTTGGTATAGAGGATGTTGAAATTTTCCACATATATTTTATAAAAGCTGTCATAAGCCATTTATTCATCACGAGTAGCCATGCTATGTTCTCTGAGTATATAAAAAAAACCCTGTATATCCTTGTAAGTTAATATTTCTATGAATTATATCTAAAATGTAATTGTTGTTGCCCATTTTTGGTGAAGTCCAGGTGTTTTCAAAACCTGATACCAGATATATCAGATGTTTTAAAGACAAAATTTGTTGCTGAAGAGATGGCTCAATGGTTAAGAGCACTGACTGCCTTGCAGAGGATCTTGATTCAGGTCCCAGCACCTACATGGCAGCTCAGAATCACCTGTAACTCAAACTCCAAGAGATCTTGTGCCTTCTAATCTCCATGGATACCAGGCACACGTGGTACACAGAAACACATGCAGGCAAAACATTCATACATATAAAATAAAAATATCTTAAAAATAAAAACAAGATTTTAGGTTTGTTTTTAATACTGTTAGATTTTAAATGGCCATCTTATTTTCATATCAATTCCTGTGATTGTTACACTATTGCAATGCTTTTAGGCAATACAATTTGTTAAACATATTCTTTTAACACTGACATGTCTGTAAAAGCTATCATTAAACCATAATTAAACAACTACCTAGCCACTTGGCATCAAATTGTGCCTATTTTTTTTAATTCTGTCTTAAGAAATATTTCAATTAAGAATTTTCATGCATATAGGTTTTTTTCTTTTGTTTGAGTTCTTTATAGATTATTAGTTGTGAAAATTTCAGGTTCCTTTCATAAAAGGACTGAAACTCACATATATGTGGTTGCCAGTGTCTTACTTTTTTTTTCNATTGCTGTGATGAGAAACCATGACCAAGGCAACTTACAGAAGAGTTTGTTTGGGGCTTATGGTTTCAGAAGGTTCATGATGGTGGAGAGAATGGAAAGTAGCAGGTGGCTGGGCAGCAGTTGCGACTCACATCTTGAACCCCAAGCAGGAGATAGAGAGCACACTTTGAATGGCACTAGTCTTTTGAAACCTCAAAGCCCCCGTGACACACTTCCTTCAACAAGGCCACATCTCTTAATCCTTTCCAAAGAGTTGCACCAACTGGGAACCAAGTATTCAAACACAAGCCTATGGGGGCCATTCTCATTCAGANCCCCATAGACACTTTCCCTGTTCCCCTCCCAACACTGAATTCCACCACACTTTAAAATAGAATAGTTATGAAATGGTAGTTGCCGGGTTTGGTTAATTATTTATTTTATGTGCACTGGTGTTTGCCTGCATGTATGTGTGAGGATGTAGGATCCCCTGGAACTGGAGTTACAGACAGTTGTGAGCTGCCCTGTGGGTGCTGGGAATTGAATCCTGGTCTTCTGGAAGAACAGTCAGTGTTCTTAACCACTGAACCATCTCTCCAAATGTGTGTGTGTGTGTGTGTGTGTGTGTGAGGGCTGTCTCTTATACACATCTAGATGTGTATAAGAGACAGGTGTATACATGTGCCTGCACGTGCACACACACGCAGGTTGTAGTTTATTAAAAATGGTTTAATTATATATTTAAGCACAGCATTAAAAGAGATGTGGAGAAATAGAGGAGTACACCCCCCTGGGCTTTTCTAGAGAATCTCCAATTTCCATTTCTTTAATTAGAAGCAGTGAACATTTTATATTTGTCATCTTCCCCTGTGGGTTTTCACTCAATTCTTTTTTATTCTTCTCCTGAAAATCCATTAGTTTTATTTTTAGCTGGTACCTTCAAGAATCTCTCAAAAGCTAAGTTTCCATTTAGTCTTCACATACATAGTTTAATGTGTTTCAGGTTCTGTTTATAGCCTGAACAAAGCAGACACACGGTTACAGGCTCCTGACCAGGTCCTTGAGTCTCCTTTTTCCAGCATTCCACCTACTCTTCCTGCTGTGCTGTGGATTCCCACTGGGCGAGGCAAACCAGCCTTGTCTAGCCTCTTGGTTCAAGAAGCCAGTGGTTCATTTCATTGTTTAGCCACAATAATTGGTTCCAGTGACCATGTCAGACAAGGTGATCCAATTAAAGTACAGCTTTAAATTTTTACTTATTTTTATTACCATTAAGTTGTATTTAGTCCTCTCCTGCCCTATATAGAACTCCCACCAACCCCTTACCCCCAAACAGGGTCTGTATGCAGATCTGACTGGCCTTAAATTCTGATTCATGCTGACTCTGCCCCCCAAGTACTGGAATTACAGGCATAGACACCATGTCCAGCCTGTTTTCTTTGAATGGTTTAAAATTTTTAAAAAATCAATGATGTTAGTAAATTTTCTTGTAAAACAGAAAACTCCAACTATATTACAAACACCCCCCCAGGAGAAAAACAAACACTTGAATGTTAATCACACATTGCACTTAATGCACTTTGACAAAGATTAGCATCTTATTTTAATTTTCATAATTCTAAGAGGCAAATACTATGTTTACCTTGGGAATGAAGAAATCACAATTCAGATACATCAGGCAACCTAATAAAGTCTAGCTCAATGCTACTTTATAATTATATATGACACGTTGTATCAAAAACTAGAGTCCGTCAACAGCCTGTTTAGATGGAGGTCTTCTCTGATGGACCCTCAGAGTTATTATGCATGTGATTTGAACTTTAATCTCCCTCCATCAGGGACTGTGAGGCAGGTGCTCATGCTATCCTACGGTTTCTGCTTCTGCAGCTTAATGAATATGCCCAACCTGTGGCCTGTTTTTATGCTGTAGGGATCCTGGCTGAGTCCTGGGACTCTGGGTAAAGTTTCCAAAAGTGAACTGCCACTTCAGCAGACAAGTCAAATGGAAGCTGACCCATAGTTGGCTGCATGATACATTATTTGCAGTATAGCTACTGAGTAATTGTTAAACAATGTCTAGTACTATAGAAATCCAAGTAATTTTTTTCTTGGTTTTTAGTAAAACATGGATATGTGTGTTTTCTGGTGTGTGTGTGCATGTGTGCGTGTGTGCGTGTGTGTGTGTGTGTGTGTGTGTGTGTGTGTGTGTGTTTATACATTTGGAAGCCATCGGAGGATGTCAGGTGTCCTGCTTTCTATTTCTCCCTTAATCCCTTGAGGCAGTCTTTCACTGAACTTGCTGTTTTTGCAAGGTTGGCTAGTCAGCAAACTCCATCAGTTTGACTGTCTTCACTCCCCACAGTGCATAGGTTACAGGTGTGTGGGCCTTTTCTGTGGGTGTAGGTCCTCATGCTTGCACACAACAAATATTCTTACCCTCTCAACCTTCTCTCTGTCTCCTAAAAATGATATTCTTTTGGGGGGGCAGGGTCTCACTATTGAGCCCTGGCTGGCCTCAAGTTCATAGTCTTCCTCAGCCTCTGGAGTGCTGTCACTCCCTTCTGATTATAGGCATAAGCTGTCACACCTTCTTCATATGTTAGTGTGTCTGTCTGTCTGTCTGTCTCTGTCTCTCTGAAAAGATTTAGAGGTCACACTAAGCCAGATGCCAGGCAATCTGTAGATACTGCTTGATTGTCAGTTATCTGTTTCAACTGTGACATTAATTTTGGTAATACAGTTGGATGCAGATTTTTGTTAAAAACACAATAATATGCCAGGTTTGGTGGCACACCTTTAATCCCAGCACTTGGGAGACAGAGACAGGAGGATCTCTGTGATTTTGAGGCCAGCCTGATCTACAAATTGTGTTCCAGGACAGACTCCAAAGCTACACAGAGAAACCCTGTCTTGAAAAAACAAACAAACAAACAAACACACAATGGAAGCCTGGTATGGTGTATGTCTGTAGTCCTAGCTACTCTGCAGACTGAGGTGGGAATGTCACTTGCCCCCAGGAGTCCAGGTCAGCCTAGGCAAGACAGTGAGATTAAAGAAAGCCTCACAACAAGGAAGGAAGGAAGGACAGAGAGAGGTGGGGAGGGTAGGGGAGGATAGTGAAGTTTAAAGTAGGAGACTGGAGAGATGGCTGAGTGGTTACAGAGGACCCCTAGCACCCATGTGGTAGCTTACAACTATGTCACTCTAGTTCCAGGAGATCCAATGCCCTGACCTCCCAGGAACCAGGCATGCTAATGGTGCAGAGACATATATTCAGGCAAAACATTTATATATATAAAATAAGTAAACCTTAAAAAATTTTTAAATAGAAAAAGTTTTATAGAACTCCTTACAGAGTATGGTNTAATTCTATTGTCACAACATATTTTATAAAAACAACAAAATAAAGATTTCCCCATGCCGGGTGGTGGTGACACACACCTTTAATGCCAGCACTCAAGGCGGAAGCAGGTGGATCTCTGTAAGTTCGAGGCCAACCAGGGCTGTTACATGGCGAAACCCTGTCTCAAAAAACCAAAAC
>LZPO01027373.1:998866-1010053 GCA_001675575.1 Neotoma lepida
AAGAAAAAGGAAAAGATTTCCCATCTAAAAATATCATTTGACAGCTGAAAATGCCTTATTTGTTGGAGGAAAATCCCAAGTTAACAAGTCAGGCACTTGGCCCCAAGCACTAGGAATGAAGTGTAGACCCAAGTGCTCTTTGTCTCTGGGGAGTAATCGGAAACAGCATGAAAGCTGTCCTCCACCTTACCTGTTTACACCCAGATAAGCCGCTGCAGTTTGGGTTCCTCTGGCTTTCCCGNCCCGAGGGACT
The DNA here is from genome assembly GCA_001675575.1 of Neotoma lepida. NCBI lineage: Eukaryota > Metazoa > Chordata > Mammalia > Rodentia > Cricetidae > Neotoma > Neotoma lepida. The sequence continues at coordinate 999,120 of LZPO01027373.1, forward strand.
GATAGGGATGTCTTTCCCTGGCCAAGAAGCATGAATTACACATACAGCTCATTGCTAAACCTGCTCTGTTATGTTCTCTCCTGCTTGGTAGACGTTTCAGAAGTAACTAGATACTGAATGTCATTCCCTTCTAAATCTTGATGCCTCTGACACTCAGAGCCTTTTGTTTTAAGAGGAGAAAACCTGTCAAATCAATTTAGTATATAGTTATGTTTTATTGACACTTACTGATTGATAAAGTAACCAAATTAGAATTACTAGTTCAACTATCTACTGAAAGCTCTCTGTTGTAAACAGTATATGTCATGGACATATAAATTATGTATACATTTAAACTATTTTGGAGGATATTAGGACATTGCTATAAAAGGGAAGAATTAATTTAATTGGTTTACATGTTATTTTTCTGTACATTGATACCAGGTCTGCTCCATTTTCTCTTTTAAATAGAAATGTAAATAGACACTTTTTTATACGAGTTGTTCCATCTAAGAGGGAGCCTGACTAGAGAAGATTTTGCACATGCTGCTCAGGTTAGCACTAAAGAGGCCTGTCTCTGTGTGAAGAGAAAGAAAAGATAACTAGGGCAACAGTAGTAACATANTAACTAATGGAAACCAGTTACATAGGAGAGTTGATCAATGTACACTGCTCTGTAAACTTCCCAAGCACATTCCTAGGCAGTTTATATTTATTCACTGAATCCTCACCAAGAAGGTAGACACTAATGTGAATCCATTTCTAGAACAGCCAAACAGGATGTACAAAGGTCAAGTATTCTGCAGTTCTGAGTCAGTTGTTTGTGACAACATCTTAATGTGTAGCCCAGGCTGGCCTCCACTACAGGCATGGCCAGCTGTTAGAATCCTAACCCAGCATTCCGTACTGCCTTTCTAACCTTTCCTCTGTGTATCAGTGTTCAGTGTGAATGGATGTATCCTGTCCATGTGGTATAATAATTCTAAGCCAGGGAATTAAATTAACATTTATACTTGAACTTAGGCATTTTACCTTGTGGCTATCTAAACAATAGTAAATGCCAACTACTCTTTAGGGAACACTAGGTTTACACAGGAAAAACAAGCCGCCAGTCACATTAATTCACAAAACAGTTAAAAGGAAACAGTCAAACTTTGCTCTGACAAGACTAATTCTAAAGTGTATATGAAAATAGGGGTCTAGAAATTGATGGAATTTGAAAACTAAGAGTAAAATCAGGGCATGTTCATTCCCAACTGCAGGTCTTAATTTTAGTGGGGCTGGAGGTGCAGGGTGGACAAATAGACTACAGATTGGATTATAGATACAAAATTACACCTAAGAGTTCTAGAATAAATAGACAGTCTTTGTGACTTTGAAGAGTTTGCCGAAATTCCTGTGGCAGAGCACAAATCATAAAAGACAGAGTTGATGGATTAGAGTTCATGCAAGCTAAACTCTCCAAAAGACAAAGACCAGAAAAAAAAAATTCACATATGTGGTGGACAAAGGACTTGTTGTAGAGTATATAAAGACCTTGGTTTAATTACAACAGAATTGAGATTACAGTTATAGTACATAAGTAAAATTTAAAAATGGGCACTGGGGATCTGGAGAGGTGCCTCAGATTTGGTCCTCACATGAGGCAGTTCACAACTTGCTGAAGCTCCAGTTGTAGAGCACCTGCACTCACATGCACATACTCCACAGAGACATACACATCCACATAGTTAGAAATAATAAAAATACAAGCCAAGCTTGGTGGTGCAGGCCTATAATCCCAGCACTCTAAAGGCAGAAGCAGGTGGATCTCTGTGAATTCAAGGCCAGCCTGGTCTACAGAATAAGTTCCAGGACAGCCAGAGCTACACACAGAAACCCTGTCTTGGGGGTAGAGGGAATACATCTTTTTAAAATGGACAATGGATCTGAAAATACAAGCCCAGTGAAGGTGTGTGAATGTCAACAAACATGAAAATATTTAATGGGGCTAGAGAAATGATGGGCATGTCTTTCTGTACNCTGTGAATATGTGTTGCTCTGATTGGTTGATAAATAAAATGCTGATTGGCCAATAGCCAGGCAGGAAGTATAGGTGGGATAAGCAGACAAGGAGAATTACGGGAAGAGGAAGGCTGAGTGAGAAGCCGCTGAAGGAACAACATGCCTGCAGACTGGTAAAGCCACGGAATACGTGGCAAAATATATAGATTAATAGAAATGGGTTAATTTAAGTGTAAGAGCTAGTCGGTAATAAGCCTGAGCTAATGGCCAAGCAGTTATAGTTAATAGAAACCTCTTACTCAGAGCTGCGGGACCACAGGGCTGGGCTGGACCGTGTGGGGCCTGGCAGGACCGGGATAAAACATTCTCCTACAGAGAAGTGGCTTAGCAGCCAAAAGTGCTTCTAATCTAGAGAACCTAAGTTCGGTTCCTAGTGGCTCATAACTACATGTAGCTCCAAGGGATCCGTAGATACCTGCTCATATCTGGCATTCACTCACGTGGACAAATACACATAAACAAAGATAATTAAATCTTTTTAAAAAAGAAATATCATTAATATTAATTAGTTACCAGAAAAGTGCAAATTAAAACCAGAGAGACACTGCTTTACACCACAATGACTAAGATGAGTGCTGACCATAGAGAGTGGTGGACAGGATGTGGAGCAGTGGAATTCTTACAGGTGACTGGTGGGGAGGTAAAGTGATTAAACCATTTGCAAAAGTGATGGACAGTTTCTTAGAAAGTGAAACTCATACTGTGCTTAAAATATGATGTAAGATTTCCATTCCTCTGTGTTTCCCCAAAGAAATGAAAACTATCATTACAAACACTTGTTTGCATATGTACCTAGGACTTAATTTTTTTTAATTTACATGTATTTATTTGTTTGTGTACATGTGTGCACATGTGCACATGGTGCCCACAGAGGCCAGAAGAAGGTGTTGGATCTCCTGGAGCTGGAGCACAGCAGTTGTGAGCTGCCCAATGTGGGTGCTGAGAACTGAGCTCCACAAACCATGTCTAACCACTTAGTCAGCTCTCCAGTCCCATTAAATATCGAGCATAGTCTGTGTGGTTTATTTACATGAGTCAGTGGGGAAGACTAGTATCTAACTAGTCATTTCAAACAGGAGAAAAATACCGTTTCCACAATTACATGCACTCTTCTCTGTGCCTTTTGAGAACAGTTCAAGTAACAGTGGCTTCTTTGGGCTTTGGTTAACCACACAGAAGTAGATCTGTTAATAACTACAGTTTGATACTCCTCCAAGAGATATCACAAATCAGTTTCAAAGAATCATTTCAAGCTGTGTGTGGTTGCTGTTCCTGTAATCTTAGCATGTAGGAAGTGGATCAGAAGCTCCAAGCCATACTTAGTGAGGTTAGTGGCAGTTGGGTCATGTAAGACCCTGTCTCAAAAGACTGAAAACCAGGAGCTGGGAAGATGGCTCCATCGGGGAAGTGTTTACTGTGCAACTTTAATACCTAGCCTCTGTGTAAAAGCCAAAGGACATAGTGGTGCATGCCTGTAACCCCAGGGCTGAGGATCCTACCCTTTGGGCCTCCTGGCTCTCCAGTCTAGTTGAGTGTATGAGCTCCAGGTTCTGTAAGGACTATACCCCCCCCCCAAAAAAAAAAAAAGAACATGAGTGAAGACACCTGGCATAACTTGGCCTTTCCCCTAATATGGAAAACAAGAGGCTGGGGAGATAGTTTAGTTGGTAAAGCAAGGACCTGAATTTGATCCTCAGAACNCACATTAAAAATATGGGGCTAGAGAGAGGGCTTGGAAGTTAAAGGGCACTTGCTGCTCTCCTAGAGGACCCAAGTTCAGTTCTTAGCACCCACATTGGGTAGCTCACAATTGCCTGTGCCTCCAGCTCCAGGACACCCAGTGCCTTTTCTGGCCTCTGTGGGCACCAGGCAGGCATGTAGTGCACATACATACATTCAAGCAAAACACTCATAGATAAAATAAGTAAACCTTAATTATATATGTAGGCATGGTAGCATCCTAGTACTGGGGTTTGCTGCCCAGCCAGCCTAGCCTGGGGAAATTCCAGGCCAGTTTGAGACCCTGTCACTCACACACAAAAAAGGGGTAGGTAGCACCTGAGGAATGACCCCTGAGCTTGCCCTCTGACCTCTACTTGCACATCCACACAGCATGCATCCACACTCACCTACATACATAATGAGGGAAAAAAAAAAACAAACCTGAAAACAAAAACATTTCAAAACTAGTATGGGACAGTTGGTGTTCATGTTACTGTGAATAAGCTGTATTGATAAATCATACTTGTCATTGATTAATAATTTTGTAATTGTATAGGAAACAACTTTGGTGTTTGGTAGAATTTAGAGACCCTTCTCCCCTAATTTTACCCAGCCCTTCAATGTCATTAGTAAAGGTGTTTATTTTTATTTAATTTTCTACATTTTCATTCCTGATCTTATCAGTTCATTATGACTAACTGCTAATTATTAGCATTTACTGTTGTTACTTATATCTTATTTAAACTTTTGGTCATTTAAAAATATGTAAGACTAGATAGGTGGCTCTGTGGTTAAGAATGCTTCGTGTTCTTAAAGAGGAGTTGAGTTTGGTCCAGCACCCATGCCTAGTAGCTCACAACCACTGATAACTTCAGCTCCAAGGAATCTCGTGCTTTCTTCTGGCCTCCATGGGCACCAGGCACATCTCCCACACAGAAGAGGAGAGGAAGAGAGACTGGAGAAATGGTTCAGGGGTTAGGAATATTAATTGGTCTTTAGAGAACCCAGGTTCAATTCCCAGCACCCATGTGGCAGCTTACGACCATTTGTAACTCTAGTTCCAAGGGATCTGGTTCCCTTTTCTGAACTCTGTGGGCATGCACATGGCGTGTATACACACATGCAGGCAAAGTACCTATATACATAACACATTTTAAATTAAAAGATACATCTTTAAATATATAGACACTTGTGTGGTGCGAAAATATACTGTTTAACAGATACTTTTGTAGCTACCACCCAGACTTAAGAGCTAGAGCAGGGCTGGGGTTGTACTAATGGTGCTTGCCTGGCCTTCATTCCAGCCTAGCTCGGGGAGGGAGGGTAGAACATTGTCAGCGTTCCAGGAGTTTTTATGCGACTTTTCCTGTTTGGAATCCTGCCCTTAAGTGCCCTCCTGGCTGGCTGTTAAGAATTTTACTTTGACCTATTTTTGTTTCTCTAGACAGAAATTGTTTAAACTGTTTTTGAAATCTGTGGCAATGGTTCTCTGTGTGCTGTTTTATATAATGCTTTCCAAGAATCATCCTGTTCTATAAAGCTGTGATTCATTGTTCTTTTGTGTAAATATGCCATTTTCATTAATTTTCTCCCCTTGGAGCTAGAGAGGTGGCTCAGTGGTTAAGGGTGCATATAGTTCTTGCAGAGGACCTGAGTTCTGTTGCCAACACCCATGTAGGGTAGCTCATAAACTTCCACTCTCCACCCTGTAACAGCAGAGCTAGGGTGTCTGACACCCTCTTCTGGCCTCCACAGATATTTGCATGCATGTGCACATGCCCCAACACAGACACATAAACAAAACTGAAATAAATCTTTTTTAAAAATTGTTTTTCTTCTTGATAGACTTCTAAGCTACTTTTTAATTTACAGTAAGACATGGTAGTATGTATGTGCTTGTAGGCCAAGCTACCTAGGAGGCTGAGATCTGAGAGTACTTAGGTTAGGAAGTCAGAGCTAATCTGGGCAGCATAGTGCCATGCCAGCTCCAAAAGAAGCAATGCTGTTATTGTTGCTTTATTCTTGTATTTGCTGTTTTAAATTTTGATAACAACTAAGAGCATGCAGTATGCAGTACCTGTATATCCAGCGTTTAATTTAGCCCTCATTTTAGATGTGGAAACTGAAACACATCATTCTGTTTTATAANAGAAAACTGGTGGGTGCTAGGGCCTGTGACTTCTTCATACTAGCATTTCTAAAATTACTGGAATACTTAAACTTCTGAAAGTCTTTGGATAGCTAGAGGAATGTCACTCTGCACTAATAGTATCTAAACTTGGCTTTTTAAACAGCACATGCCACATATCTTTATTTCAAAGTTTAAATTCTGAGCTTTGGTGCAGTGCCATACAAACTGAGTGTACCCAGTTCCTGATATGTGTACAGTTCTTCCTTCTCTAAGATGAAGTCTTAGGAGAAGCCTCTCGTGCTGTAGACCAGTCTGATGTTGACTTATGTATGGAATGTGCTGAGCTGTGTAGCTGTTAGAATGCTGCTCCCTGGGCATAGTTTGTTTTTTTAAGTGGAACGGGTTTGTTTGGGTTTGTATTTTGTTGAAAAGTCTCATGTAGTCCACGCTGGCCTCAAACTTGCTTTATAGCAGAAGATGACCTTGAAATCCTGATCCTCTTCAGTATAACAACGCTTGGTTTTTAAAAAGTATAAGATTTTGAAAATGAATATATTTTAAGCAACTTTCAGCTCAAGTGGAAGTAACAGTATAGTAGCAATGTTGAATTTTGTTTGCAATAGATTCAATATTCTTTGGAGATATTTGTATATAAATATTTTAGGTTTATACACCAGAAATCTAAAAATGCAGTTTGATGAGGAAAGCAAGAAGATGGACATTTCCCAAGGCATCCATCTTAGGAAACATCTTAAAGTCCATTGTTTACTTAACAAATACATCTCTTGGTTTGAAAATACATTCCAGCAGGTTTATTGTGTTATACAAATATAGAGTTCACAAATTGCTGTATTTTAATCAGTTATTCTTGAACAAAAGCATTGTGAGTTTTTCCTTCTCCTTTCCCATCCCTTTTCCCCTTCCCCCTCATGCCCTATGGCTTGGAACTCACAGGAACGCACCTGCCTCAGCCTCCTGATTGCTGGGATTAAAGGCATGTGCTACCATTCCCACCCAGCATTGTGAACTCTTAAAGTAATATATGGGAATGAAAAGAAATAGCTTTACTGGAAATGTGAAGAAAATTTGAATTTGGGGAAATGTGGGTTGTTAAGCAGTTATTATAGATGGTAAAGTAAGAAGCCATTGTTAATTTAAACAGAATAGCCAGTGAAAACAAGCGAATAAAGGCAAAACACAACTGCTTGAAATGTGAAATTAATATTTGAAGGTAGGTTCTAGCTGTTTATATATAAATCAGAAAATGTGACATACATGGACTAAACCAAACAACAGATGTGAAGATGCTCGGGTAGCTGTCTGTGTGGCTGCACCACGGTGAGCAGTGGGGATGTTTGCACAAAGGCAAGCTGTCTTCATGCACTTGCTACTAGAGATTCCATTTCACCATGATTTCTTACTGGCTGAGGCCTTGGATTCAAAGGCAGTTAGACCTCTTTGGAGCTATACTTAATCATTGGGTACTGAGTTACAGTTAGGGGTGATAGTTTTGGTGTGCTAATAAGTAGTAAGGTGACCAGCAGTGACACTGTGCTCGTGTCTTTTCCAGAAAGCTAGAAGAGAATTCTGAAAGTTGTTACCATAAAGAAATAATCAGTGTTTAAGGATATAGATGTATTTTTGACTTTACAGACTGCATACATGTATGACAGCATCCTGTGGGGACACACACACACACACACACACACATGCACACATGCACGCACGCATGCATACACACATGCACACACGCGCGCGCACACACGCAGGCACGCACGCATGCACACACACATGCACACTAATAAACTTTTTTTTTACACTTAGAGAGAGTGCACTTTGACACTTTGGTTCTCATGTGTGGTGGTCAGAGGATCATTTTCAGGAATAAAGTCTCCTCTTCCATGTGTTTTGATCCAAGTCAGGTCCTTGGGTTTGGTAGCCAGCGCCTATCCCACTATCTTGTCAGCCTTGTGTGCTGCCTTTTTTTGTTTATTCAGTTTTTAACTTTTTAAAAAGTGCCCATTGGATATTGTGAATTTAACTCATTTCCTAGTATATTTCTTATAAGAATATTGGGCAGAAGAAATAAGTAAAAGAGTTCCTTTGATTTAGTTAAATCTCAGACTATTTCTCANTTCCAAGGACTGATCTCTAGATATGTCCTGTTCCAAGGACATATCTCTAGATATGGATGAACTAAGGAGTGTTTGTTTCAAGTCTGTATTTTAATTGAGCAGAACTGTGAATTTCTCTCCTCCAGTCTTCCTTGAATGTTTGCTTACTGCATGAATGTTCTTTCCTAAGGCATGTTAGACTTAGTTCTGGACTGCAAAGTGAGGTCCAAGATTGGTGCTCTGCAGCTAATCAGGGCTGTGACTTGAGCACACTCACCACAAAAATGGATGCAGTACTTGTCTCAGCAGGGTTAGCGTCTTCCTGCTTTGAAGAAATCAAGGGGGGGGGGATTTTAAAAAATGTGTCTGGTTAGGGTAAAGGATATGTAACCCATGATATATAAAATAATAACTTTTTAAAGTAGTCACAGCGAGAATAAAGGAGAATTTTATATTATATTTACATAGTAAAATTTTAGAAGGGCAGAATTTTAATTTGGTTAGTCTCCAGGGTTCTGTGAGCTGATAGATAATGATTTACAGATAAAATGTTTATCAGTTTATGAGGCTTCTTTTTCTTTTTTTGGTTTTTCAGGATAGGATTTCTCTGTGCTCTGGCTGTCCTGGAACTCGCTCTGTAGACCAGGCTGGCCTTGAACTCAGAGAACCACCTACCTCTGCCTCCCAATTTGCTGGGATTAAGGTGCGTGCCACCAATGCCTGGCTTATGAGCCTTCTTTAAGAGGTTTACAAATACAAATAAAATTTATATTTTACCACTTGGGGCAGGAATGTTTACATCTTTTTGTGTAATCAAATGATGTTGTGTTATCTTTGGCCTTTGATCTTTTCATTTCAGGGACGGCTTTTTCCTTCACTCCGTACCCCATTATCTTTTTAAGCTTTCTAATTTTCTTGTAAACACTGCCCCACTGGTTGCCCCCCCCCCCGGTCTGATCCATCCTTTCTCAGTGCAGAGGTGGCCCTGTGATGCCACATTTAATAGCTCCTCCTCTCTCTTGTCCTGGTAACAGCCAGATGTCCTTAGTAAACTTCTGTATCTGTCACATAATCATAGTTGCTCTGAGGCCTCTGTGGACCATCTTTACCATTCATGCTGCTGCCTCTCTTAGATTCCCACCACTGCCTCGGTCATGGTTGGCTGATTGCTAAGACTTCCTTGGCTTGCAACTTGTGTATCCAGTATTGGGCATCTTCAGTTAATGTGCACGGTAGGTTGCCAAGAGTGTGAGTGGGTCCTGTGCCTACATCCAAATAGTACATGGTCTTTCTTCTAAAACTGAAGCCAGGCTGATTCTGCTCCATGGGAATCTGTGTCACCTCTGCACCTCGCTCCATTCCTAGCCATTATGAATCTAATCCCATCAACATAAATAGTACTGGGATCACATCCACAGCTGGTGGGCTGTCAGCATCCTCTGGGCTAGTGGGAGGCCAGAAAGGGAAGGAACAGACTCTTTGGAGTTAGTGGCTTCATAGTCCATGAGGAGGAGTACGGGTGTCTCGGGGACACCAGAAGAATTGCTGGGCAATGGTGGTGCACGCCTTTAATCCCAGCACTTGGGAGACAGAGACAGGTGAATCTCTGTGAGTTCGAGGCCAGCCTGGTCTACAAAGTGAGTTCCAGGACAGGCCCCAAAAGCTACACAGAGAAACCCCATCTCGAAAAAAACAAAACAAAAAAGAGTCCATTTAATATAACTTCGGGCCTCACCAAAGCAAATTTGTGTACAGTTGACACTGGTCTTAAGAATGACTGGAACCTCCCTTGCTCCACCTCCTTTGCTCCTCTTGACTGTCAGCAAGTCAGCAGTTGAAAGTCAGCAGTAAGTCCACTTGGTCCAACTGCAGCTAGGAAGCTGCCCTACAGGGACTGCTTGGTCTCACCTTGGCTTGCAGTGGTGAGATGTTCAGTGTTTCCACTCAATGCTAGGTATTTGGGTGGAGGAGGGGTCCTAATGTTTGAATCCACAGAAGGAATGCTAACAATGTATTCAGCTTCTGTATACGGTTCTGTTCTGTGGAAGGATGGTCACTTTAAGGTTTCTGGTGTGCTGTACCTGCTTTTCTTAGAGTTCATTGATCGTAGTTACTGTGGGTTGTCTGAGAATAAAGGACTCAACTGAAACATGAAAATGATGATCAGCGTTTATTTGTGGAACTTAAGAATGGCAGCTATCATGTTTTAACTGGTGATTTTAAAATAAAATGCTTATTAAACTAATTCATAGTTTATAGTTATAGACTATTCTATGAAAACAAGGATTTTTGTTTTCACTGTTACAACACTGACCCTTCATAGTCAAGTGATAACTCAAAATAATAATTCATTAAGTCAATGAGTTTGTGAAATTGTTGACTTTCAGTATCTGCTTTTTAGGTAATATTCACTCTTATTACATATTTCAAAAGATAAATGATTTCAAGAATAGTGCATTGACTCACTTGCTTTTCCTCCTCTTCCTAGACCTGCTCCAGGCTCTGGATGAAAGTGGTTCTTTTCCTCCCTGCTGACTTGGAACCAAGTCTCTGTAGAGAAGCAGAGAAAAGAAACAATCAGATTTTCCTTTTAATCAACTTGAGACATTGACTCCAAGGACAGAGACCCAGTGAAATCAAATTATTTTGACGGCCATTCCTCACTTTGAAGGCGAACATTGTGGAGCTTCCTGCCTGGAGATTTGGAGCCTTTGCTGCTCGGGCCTTGGACTAAAAGCATGAGTGAGTTCTGGTTGTGTTTCAACTGCTGTATTGCAGAGCAGCCTCAGCCTGTAAGTATCTGTGTGATTTGGATGGGAGCTCTTATAGGACATTGACTGTCAGACTGAGCAACTGCATTTCTAGGACTGTCACAGAGAATAATAAATAAATAGTTCAGAGTTAGGGCTCTGAGCATCTGTCAA
>LZPO01027373.1:1023845-1038745 GCA_001675575.1 Neotoma lepida
TTTCTCTCTCTACCTCTCCTCCCCTCCTCTCCTCTGTCTCTCTCTGTCTCTCTGTCTCATAGACACACACACACAGAGTGAGCAATACATTTGCTGATGCTCTAGGAACAGCAAGACTGTTCAGAATCACTGTTGTCACACAGTTACTTGGAATAAACCTATCCAACTCCTGGAGAAGGCACATGCTATCACTGAACTCCAGGGAGTCATATTTCCAAAGAAAAGTATCCAGCTGCTTTTAGGCTTACTCTGCATCAATAAAAATCAAGACTGTGAGCCAGTTTCTGCCATGTACGTGTGAACTCTTCACTTCTGTGTGTTTATAGAAAGTCACATTCTGACAGACAAGCTGCCATGTCAGACTTTAGGACTCACTGGAGTGGCAGCAGCTTTGCAGTTGTATAGCCTTGGAGTGTTGTGTCCTGAGGTTCTGTTCCTATAGTTCAGTTTGCTGCGGATTTTGGAGTGGTGTGCTATCACAAGGAAATCCTACTGTGAGCAGGCTCCTATGAGGACAGTGACCTAGCTACACTGGTAGCTGCTTTTAGTGTCATATCCGAGGGATCTGTGCAAACCTCAAATGAGCAGTGAAACAGTAACAGGGAAGGGGTAGTCCTGATGCAGGGGGTGGGTGTACTGGTAGGAAGCAAGAGTGTCAGCTTGGCTGCTCACTGGGAACTGTCTAGCACTCCAGCCAAAAGTGGTGACACTGTAATCTCAGCACTCAGGAGGCTGAGGCAGGAGCACAGTGAGTTCTAGATAAGCTCAACTATATGGATGAGATCCTGTCACAAAACTAAAATGTGGTTCTCAAAAATTAGGAAGCAAGCCCCACTCTTGTAGAGTTTGGACAGGGCGTCAGTCACGACGCAGTGAACAGACCAGTACTAACTCTTGCTCCTCCCCCGNAGGCCATCTGAATGAAAGATTCATTATAGTGTGGAGGGTGGGTGGATACAACCCAAGTAATGACATCAGGAAAAAAAATATAATCAACTTGTTATCAAGAGCTAGAAGGTTGTATTTAAAATCAAGAGCACTGTGGTCAAATCGCACATGTTCTTGGCTAATGATGAGGGCAATTTTACATTTGTCTTCTAAGTTATTTTTGACATACATATTAATGGTGTTATAGTGCTCAGGGTTTATGTGTATAATGTTTCAGACAGATAAAATATTTCCTCAGATGTCTATTATTTCAACTAGTCATGGCAGTGAATGCCTCTAATTTCAACATCTGGGAGAGACAGACAGGATGATCAGGAGTTGAAGGTCCACCTGGGCCACATGAGACCATGTCTTTTTTAAAAAAAGAAAGTATTATTTCTTTAGTTTTGTTTTTTAACAGGTCTCCTCAAACCCAAGGTCCTTTTGCCCCAGCGACCTCAGTGCTGGGGTTGTGGGTATGTCTTACCAGCTAGCTTATTACTTCCTGCTCTGTGCTCAGCATTTCCAGATGCTCCTTCAGATAGAACTGTGATGTGTGGCTGCACACATCACAGCNTCATGGGGTTCAAGGGCAGCCTTTAGGACTTAGTTCTCTTTCCACCATGGATTCNGAGCATGGCAAGCTGTTTTACTGGTTAAGCTGTCTTGACTGCTCNTCCTCTAGATTTTTGATGTTTCATTGTTTCAAAGAGAGAAATCAAAAGTATGACGATTGGATTTTCAAACTATTGTGGAAGAATAAGACCATTTTCTCAACACATTATTTTTCATCTTTTAGAAAAGGCGACGACGGATTGACCGAAGTATGATTGGCGAGCCAACCAACTTTGTGCACACAGCCCATGTAGGGTCCGGAGACCTGTTCAGTGGGGTGAGCTCAGTAAGTGTGCTGGTGGGGCGGCCCAGGGGAATCTTCTTGACAGACTCAAACCCTGAAAATGATTTTTTTTTTATACTTGTGTGTGTCCCTTTTAATAACATGTTAAGTGAGTTCTAACTAGATTGTACCAGTCACAGGTTGAAAAAACAAGAAAATTGTGTTTACACAGACTTTTCCTGTCATCACTCCCTAAGCAATATCATCTAGCAGTTATTTGTACATTGTTGGTACTGTATCAAATATGCTGCTACATGCAATACAGGTGATTTAATGTTCGTGGGAAATGTGATGGGTTATATGCAAAAGTCAAACCACTTCAAGCAGGAACAGCCACACTCAGTGTGAACGTAAATCTTGGGTTTGGGTTTGGAATGGATTAGTTAATGCTTGATTCCTAGGTTCCCAACATGGGACTCGCAGGTGAGCTTTTTGTTTGTTTGTTTAGTTTTGTTTGTTTCGAGACAGGGTTTCTCTGTGTAGCCTGTCGTGGAACTTGCTCTGTAGACCAGGCTGGCCTCGAACTCACAGAGATCTGCCTGCCTCTGCCTCCCAAGTGCTGGGATTAAAGTGTGCACCACCACCGCCCGGTGCAGGTGAGCTTTGAAATCAGTGTTTAAGCTAGGTACGGTGGCACATGCCTTTAATCCCAGCGCTCAGAGGGGGGCACTTCCAGAGCCANCCTTCTTTTGTTCCTCAGAAAGCCTGATGCCTAGTGACTCCAGGTGTCAATGAACTGACACTGTTGTAGAAGCAGAATTAGATGTTGCTGTCTTTCTCAGGCTTTCTATTACTGTGAAGAGACACCATGACCATGACAACTCTTATAAAGGAAAACATTTAATTGGGGCTGGCTTACAGTTCGGAGGTTCAGTCCATTGTCATGGTGGGAAGCATGACAGCATGCAGACATGGTGCTGGAGAGGAAGCTGAGAGTTCTATATCTGCAGGCAGCAGGAAGAGACACTGAGACAGCACTGGCCAGGCTTGAGCATCTGAGACCTCAAAGCCCACTCCCAGCGACACACTTCCAAACAGTGTCACTCCCTATGAGCCTAGGGGGCCATTTTCTTTCACTCTACCACAATTGTGTTCAGATTTCCCAGCCAGGATCAACAGAGCTGGGCAAAGAGTGGGTTCTGAGTGTCTGGGACACGCAAACCTGCTTGTGCCTCAGGGACTAGAAAACGAGGGAGCCATTTGTCTCTCCTGTTTTCAGTCTGTGGAAGGGCTTGTGTTGTTGGCTCCCTTGTTGAGTGTCANAGTGTCCAGAGAGGAACAGCTGCCCTGTTTGCTGGATAACAGGTTGAAAACAGCAAAGGGGCTGTGAGCNGTCTCTGGATGGTGTGCTTATTACAATCTGCTTATAGAACAGGTGCTGCACATTTATCCTATATTCAGGATTCTCTTTTCTCATCATTAAATGTCTTCACTTCAGATTTTATCTTTTTTGAGACAGATTCTAAAGATGGAGGTGAGCTGTCATTAGGAACAGGCTCCTGTGTAAAGGTGCTGCCTGGCCAGTGCTGCATCACGGAATACATGGCTCTTCCAAGGCTGCTTTGTTGACTTACTTAAACAAACAAACAAAAAATATATATATACACACACACACACACACACACACACACACACACACACATGTATACATATATATATATATATATATAATTTATTTTTATTTTGTGTGCGTTAGTGTTTTGCCTGCATGCATGTCTGTGTGAGGGTGTCAGATCCCCTGGAATGGGAGTTACAGACAGGTATGAGCTGCCATGTGGGTTCTGGGAATTGAACCTGGATCCTTTGGAAGAGCAGTTAGTGCTTTTAACCCCTGAGCCATCCCTCCAGCTCCAACTTACTTTTGATGTGTTGGTGCTGTGTTTACAGGCATGGACTGCCGTATCTGCAAGCTTACTTTTTAATTTCAACTTCTTGCCAGAAAGAACTCTGTGAGCCTTTAGTAGTAGTTCTAGAACACTGTTCACCTGCAGGCATCTGACTGCTCTCAGACTGATAAATCCTGACCCTTCATTTTGACACTGCAGAATTGTTTTGCTTGAAGAAACACACCTCTTTCTTCTTTGACTTGTGTGGCTTTAAGCGTTCACAAGTCTTGAGCAGGTAGGCCTGGAGCATCTACAGAGCTGTGTGCATGTTGACGGTAGACTTATGGGGCTCAGGTCACAGTGGAACACAAAGAGGCGTGGATGGGGGTCATGCCCGGTGCAGGAGGCCGTGAGAGTATACAGCAGGTGACAACTAGTGTTTGACAGATCAACCCACCAGACAAATAACTCTGTGATGGGAAGCCCCACCTGGCAAAGCCGTGGAGTCACTGACCGTAAATGACTGGTTGTTTCTGTCTGTAATTTTTACCATGTGCCACTTCATTTCTTCCCTAATAACAGCTATGGGTATTCTTCCCATTACTTGTGTGTTTAGTCTCTTGAAAATATTCCATCTTTGGACACACTTATAGTTGTGGATGACCAGGAAGATGATTTCTGCTTAAGCTGTATAATTCTGATACTACTAGAATATTTTTCATAACTGACACAGGAAAGTAACAGTAAACTCAGTCACAAAGATGGCTAACTCTAGACTTTGGAACAAACTCAAAACAGACTAGCTGCCCTTGCAGAGAATACANAAAGACAAGTTTCCAGGTGTTTATTGCTGAATCAAGGTCAGAACTGAAGTAACTTTGGTAGACATAACCAACCTCCTGCAATAATTCTCTTTCTGAACATACCCCTACCACTCAAGGTTCAGCCAACTACTGTTATTGTTAAGTCCTGAATTTCAATGTCACACTCTGTCTGGGAAAGAGCTACATGCACGGCCAAGCTTTACTCACTGGCTGGTCAATATGACCTCCCTAGCCTGAGGAAAACTGTGATTTATCACGTGTTATGAGAATGGGTTGGACCCTGAAAATGTAACATATAATTGTCCAGAGTTTGGCTGTGGGCGAGTGAGTGTGTGAGTGATTGGGTGAGTGAGTGTGTGCACACGCACACGTGTGTGCTAAAAAGGAGGTGTAGTTGAGTGTGCAGAAGGAGAAGTGTGAGAGTGAGTGAATGATGCAGTAGTGTGTGAAGGAATATAACAGAGAGAAGAAATGTGTATAGGAGAGAGCTATGGAGTAATGTAAAAAAGAGATGTAACTATATATGGCTGTGCAGGAGAAAGATGTATGTATATAAAGACATATATAGACATATATAGACATATATAGACATATAAAGACATATAAAGACATATATAGCTGTATGTACAGAGATGTAGCTGTATGGAGACAGATTTTCAGAGAGAGGATTTTTTAGGACGAAGTAAAAAAGTAACCATCAGAAAGCATATGTTTCCCTATTTACCCCTCAGATAGATAGAAAAAGTCTAGCCCTTGCCACATTCGTGGATTTCTTTTTGCATACCCTGTTGCTGTCTGGAGGCTGGCCCTCTGGTTAGCAGTACACAGGCTGTATGTCCTTACCTACAGCAGCCATCAGTTGTGAAGACAGGTGGTAGTGTGTGCAATGCCATTGGGGTGAGATGCTCCACAGAAGTCAGTGTCCCAGAGCCTTGTAGTGGGCCCTGTAAGGTGTGTCCTTAGGCTCCATATATTCTCTGCTAGCATGTTTAAACCTGTTACTCCAGAAAGAGCTTAGGCAAGCCTCATCACTCTCTGTAAACATAAAATATTAACTTAGGATCACCAGCGAAAGGGGCCCATGCTTCCTTTATGTCCCAGTAAGTGCCCAGTAGCACTCAGTAAATAGCCTTACGAACATGGTCCAGGCATCCCCTGTCTTCCCCCAAGTCTCAGCTCAGGGAAGTGGCCCTTCATTGGGCCCCACCAGTCTGTGGCTGAGTCACCACTGGGCATCACCTCCAAAGTTCCTGCTTGGGTCCCTCCTTCCAGCAGTGTGGCCTGACTTGCTCTCTGCTTCCAAAATGTTTCTGATTTACAGGAGCTTGGTTGAAATGACGATGACAAAGATGGTGTGTGCATTTGCTCCAACATCTTGCAGTCCATCAGAATGTGACTTTGGTCTTACCACAGAGCAGTGTCTGACGGGATTAAAAAGTGAGCGTGGTCTATAGTGTGTCTTTGGAGTCTTAGCCATCTTCACTTCATCACTATTACAATTGTACATTAGAATGAGGGGGCACATTCGGGAGGCTGAGGCAGTATGACCACAAATTCAAGGCCAGCTTGGGCTACATGAGGCCTTGCTTGGGGGAAAACAAAAACAGAAACAAACCAAGCAACAACAAACCGTTCAATACTGGCCTCACTATTGCACTATAGCCAGGAAGAGTTAAGGTGTTCAAGAATGAGTTTGTGCTTTCCCTGCACACAGTCCTGAAGACGGTGGGGAGATCACTGTTGACCCGCCTGGTCCTGCTGAGCGAATGTTCTGTCCGTCTGTTTTAGGTCAGCTCCATTCAGAACCAAATGCAGTCCAAGGGAGGCTATGGAGGCGGCATGCCTGCCAGCATGCAGATGCAGCTCGTGGACACGAAGGCAGGATAGCCCTGGTCCCATCACCTGTGAGTACCTCAGAGCTGGGGCAAGCCTTAGTTAAGTCTTGAGGTTGAAAAAACTGCTAACTTAGTCAGATGGTCTTTCTTTGTGGCCTGGTTGCATGCTTCATCTTAGGTTTAAATGTCAAGCTGTCTCCTCATCTGAAGAATTGAGGGACAGGCAGCATCTGGGTAGGGAGGAGGCTTCAGCCTGTGGTTCTCTGACAAGATGCTGCGTGTCCTCTTAAGTAGAAGTACTGATACTGTGTACGTCAGCCTCATGAGTAGTGAGGTGGTTTATACATATTTCATTATCAGCTTTTCAGATGAAAAATAAAAAGACTACTTAAGAGAAGGACTTACCTCAGAGGGTAAAAATAATTTTAATTTTTGGCCAGGTGGCACATACCTTTAATCCCAGCACTCAGGAGGCAGAGGTGGGAGGATTTCTGAGAGTTCAAGGCCAGCCTGGTCTGCATAGTGAGTTCCAGGACAGCCAGGGCTATGTAGAGAGACTGTGTGTATAAAACAAAACAAAAAAACCCCAAATAATAGTAATTTGTATTTTTCTTTTTGTTTTGTAGGTCAGAATTTCTGTATTTTCTCTGTCCACAGTTCTATAATATTTTTGTCTTGTGATTGGATTTCTTTTATTTTAATTATAAAAAAGAAGTGTGGCGGCAACCTGTTCACCCCTGTGATCTCCAGCAAGACGTTCCTGCTCCGAGGAAGGCAGTGTCAGGCCGACCTGCCTTGCCGTCAGTGGCATGCATGCCTGGGACTCTGACAAGAGTTCTTTGGATTGTAGCTGAATTTTCAATGTTTAATCGACATGGATTGGATCTTANCATGGTCTTTTTGTGACTGCTAGCACTGTTTTGTAATTTTTCCCTTGTAAACCTTCTCATTGCGCCTCCAGCCCCTCTGCCTTAGGATTTTACTGGTGAGCAGAGACCTGTAGTTACTGCCACCGTTTATGTAGATTTTGAAGGTGTGAGACCCACAAGCACAATAGCCCTTTTCATCTGTTGGAACTTGAGCGCGTGTCTGCACACTCCATGGTGCTGCTCAGAGGGGACCCCCTCGGGATGCCAGACACTGGCGTCCTGAGCTGCTGTGGCCTGAGGATGCTGCTCTCCTGGAGGACGCTCTTTACAGATAATCAAAGTTGGGGTCTGGTCTCATTAGAGCAGTGACAGCAGTGACTGTGTTCCAGAGGCAGTCGTGTGACTGTAAATGTTCAATGTATTTATTTTGAGAGTAAGGACCTGTGATTGTGAACAGATAGTTACATATCTGAGTGTTGTGGTGAAGCCCATCCAGCTTCTCGGCATCTTCATCCCGTTAGCTCTTCACTCTTTGTGTGCTGTCTCTCTGTTTTCTGTTTAAACTCAGCCTCTGCTGCCAGCTCGGACTTGCAGAGCCCTTGGCCTTCCAGTGTCCCACTTACTACGGAGGCCATGGCAGCTTCCAGCAGCACCTGCTGCCTGCCTGCCTGGTTCCCTGACAGTGGACAGCCCTCCCAGTGACTTTCTGTGGTTAGCAAGAGGCCTTTGCTCAGGTCCTGTTCTGTTCTTCTTCCCAGCTGAGTGTAGGTAGCTGGGCCCTGTGGTCCATGTCACTATCTAACTGCCTTTATTGCTTAGCATTCGTCCAGAGGATGAACGTGACTGAAATCAGAGTGCTGAAGGCAGTTAGGTCCTTGTCTAGAGAAACTGTGGTCACTTCTACCTTCTGCCTTCGTCTGTCCCTGTCCGACACTGCTCCTGTCCTGAGAATGCTGACTGGAGAGCCGGTAGGCCGGTGCAGGCAAAGGTGAAAGCATCTCCTCCATTTCTTCTGAACTTCATTTCCCAGTAGGGTGGAACACTGGATGACCTGATCCTTTGATTTAGCAGTTCTTACCGTTCATAGGTGTCAATCCCGAGCACAGAGAGAGTCTGTCAAGGAGAAATGTTGAATTCACTGTTGTCTTTAATTCACCATGTGGACATTGCACTCCTGAGCTTGTCATTCTGCTTAGCCAGGGTGAGATTCCTGCTAGGGCACTGCTGTGTGCAAACTCTTTCTGTACAACAGACAGGGATTTCTTGGCATCTTCAGCACTGATGGATGGGACAGCACAGGGAGCCATTGTCCCCTCCCCCATCACGCTGCTGCTCCAAGGCCAGTCATTAATAAGCCAAAGGCTCATGGAGCATGTGATGGTCCTGCAGCTGCCTCAGACCTCTTCTCAGCACAGTGAGACACTGTACACAGTGCACCGGCTGGTGCCCTGGAAGGTTCCAGTCAAGTCAAAAAAATGTTAAGAGTAACTAACTTTGTACATGATGTTTTTTATGGAGGCTTAAGGATGCTGGCAAGGATGCAGGGAGGCAAACTTCCCACCTCCCTACGTGGAATTGTAAACCTTGGGAACTCGTTTGTTCTCTCATAGTAACGCATCTCATTTTTAAATTGGAGCTAATAGGATTTTGTACCCAGAATTTATTATATTGTTAATACTTTTCTGAAATACATGGTAACAACTAGCAAGCAAGAGAAACAGCAGGGTGCACCACNTGGATTCTGTAGCAACATGTGCTGGGCGCAACTTCTCCAGTGGGCCTGGGAAGTTTTGTCCCTTAGCTTCCTGTGGTTAAATAGAGCTGCTGGTGTAGGGCGAGTGGCTTGCCTTGATCTGTTCAGTGACTTCTGCTCGGCACCGAAAGAGAAGACGGACGTATTTTTATAATATAAGCATACTTTTTTTGTACATTGTGTTCATTCTTGAATAAAGTGAGCTCACTGTTGGCTTGTAGATATTAAAAAGAAAGTATTGATTTTGATTCAATAAATGTTTTCTTTTAGTCCTGGTTTGGATTTTTCCTTTCTTTTAATGAAATTTTCTCCACCAGAACTTATATAGAGAGAACCTTCTAGCATTACTACCTCTCCAGTGACAACCTGTGGGTGCAGACAACTCATTCTTCTTTCCTTTAAAAGGGTTTTTGTTTTGTTGAGTAATAATAAATGTAAGCTGGGCAAGGCCATACATTCCTATGGGCAAGGCCATACATTCCTATAGTCTGAGAGGCTGCGGCAGGAGGATTGCGGGTTCATGCCTCATGCCAGCCTTCAAGACTGTTCCAAAGAGTTCAGAGTCTGTAATTGTAATCTTTTTAAGGTGGGTCTCACTATGTAGTCTTTGCTGGCCTGGGACTTATTGTGCAGACCATGTTGGCCTCAAACTCCTGGGCCAACTTATCCTCCTGCTTCAGCCTCTGAGTGACAGTAAGTTGCTTATTTCCAACCAGAACATGGCAGAGGACAGATGTTACCTGGACTCGTGGATGAGCTCAGGGCGTCAGACTTGGCAGCAAGCACCCCACATCTCCAGCAGCAGTGTCCCCTCAGTCCCGTCAAAGCATCCTGTTGGAATGGAATCATGTTTGACTGATTACTCCCTATGGGACACTTGACTTCATGGCTTTGGGAAAGATGACAGTGAATCTGGTGGGTCGGAGCTAGCAAGCTGGCTAAATGCCCTCTGATACGGAGGACAGGTCCACAGTGTCATTTTAACCTCTGATGTAGAAGGGTAAGTATCAGGACTCGCCACTCCACTTANGAGAGCCCTGCAGGAGCCAAGGGTGGGTGGGTCACGGATTTAGAGCTGCCACACAGAATCCTATAAATAGAAAAGTCAGAAGATTTCTTAAGAAATATTTGTCAACAAGCTTTGGTAACTTGTCCTCCATGTCCAAAGACACTGAAAGTTGACTTCAAATAAAGTTCTTTTCAGTGGCAAGATGGCTCAGTGGGTAAAGCTGATGTCCTGAGTGTGAATCCTGGGACCCAGATAGACATGAGAGCAAATTCCTGCAGGTTGTCCTCTGACCACATACACGCCATTTTATGCCCACCTCTTCCCCCACAAGTCTGATTTTTAAAAAGTAAAAGGACAAAATCCAATTCTAGCCCTTCACCAAGTGACCTAAATCTATGTGTAAGAATGGTTCACAGGGCTGGGGAGATGCCAGTTGTAAAGAGNATGGGCTGTGCTTGTGGAAGACCTAGGTTTGGTTCCCAGCACCCACANGGTGGCTCACAGCTGTCTGCAGCTGCAGTTCTGGGGGATCCAGTGCCACCTGACCTCCTTGGCACCTACCCTCATGTGCATGTAGTTATACACACACACATACTCACAAGAAAGCAAGATTGCCTAATAATGAAACATGTATTGACAAAGTTAGATGAATGTTGAGGGGGNNATGATAAAGCTGGGGTTGGTGGTGCACACCTTTAAACCCAGGAATCAGAGGCAGGATCTCTTGTGAGTTCAAGGTCATCCTGGTCTACACAGACCCTGTATCAGAGGGTCAAGAGAGAGGGAGCATTAAAAGAAATAAGTCAAATTCTCTCTATTTGCAAATGATCCGATCTTAAAAGACCCCAAAGATGACATTTGAAAACAAGTCTGATAAACAGCATACGAAGATCCTAACCTATATATCAAGAAAATAATCAGTTAAAGAGTCCCACTCACAATAGCTTAAAAAAAAAAAACTTGGGGGGAGGGGGCAGGAAGGACCCACCCAAGGAAGTAAAAGATCTCTACAGCAAAAACCTTGAAAGAAAGGGGCTGGGGAGACGGCTCAGTGGTCAAGAGCACTTCCTGCTTTTCCAAGGGACCCAGCACTCGTGAAGTAGCTCATGGGATCCGTGCCTTCTGGCCTCTGCAGGTATCTACTTACACACGCACATACACCTAATTAAAAATAAATCTCTAAAAAANGTAAGTCAGACATGAGAACCGGCAATTCAAGGCTGCTGTGAAACAAAAACCCAAGCTGATCCTTCCCCACAATTTAAACCCAATCAGCATACAACCCAATGGTCTCACTTGGTATGTAGCCAAAAGATCAAGAATGTGGTTTAGAAGGGGTGTGGACCCCTGTGTGCATGGCATTATTCCTATAGCAGACATGGATGTGACCCATGTGTTCCACAGTAGCTGAGAGAGTAATTTAAACACAGCATGAATGTACAATAAGAAATTAGCCTCAAGAAAGAAGGAGGCTGTCTCAGTGTTCTATTGCTGTGAAGAGACACCATGACCAAGCCAACTCATAAAAAAAAATAAAGCATCTAATTGGGGGCTGGTTTACAGTTTCCTAGGCTTATTAGTCCATNATCATCATGGTAGGGAGCATGGTAGCACACATGGCAGGCATGTAGCTGNAACAGTAGCTGAGAGTTTTATGTTCTGATCTGTAGGCAGCAAACAGAACTGGGCTTGGTAGGGNCTTTTGAAACCTCAAAGCCCCACCCCCAGTAACACACTTCCTCCAAGAAGACCATACCTCCTCCAGTAAGATCATCCTCAAACAGCCACTGCCTGATGACCAAGCATTCAAATATATAAGCCTTTGGGGGCCATTCTCATTCAAACCACCACTGAGGCCCATAGATGCTCACCCATGGGTCAACNGTAAGGACAGAACAAGTGAAATAAGCCAGTCACAAAAAGACAGATAGGACTTCAATTATGCAAGCAATCAAGTCGCAGCTACAGGAACAAGATGGGGCTCAGAGGCAAGGAGAGAAGTGTTCATTAATGAATTCAGTTCTGAGACATGGAAATGTGCAGATTATTTAGAAAATTCNAAGCCCCTAATGCCACTGAAGTGCACACAAACAGTTAAGGTAATTTTTACGTTATTTGTACTTTACTGCAGCTTTTAAATTCCCTCCTGCCCCAGTCCCAATAAACACTCAAGACTGACAGAATGTTCGTGCACTGTGAGGGGAGGGAAGTCTATGGGCACTGACACAGGTGCCTCCAGGGGGAGCTGAATCACTCACATCAAATACACCTGCTTCCTGGTCCCCCTCCACCTCTCTTGGCACCCTCCCTCCCAGCATCAAACTCCAGGGCACCAGAGCTGAAACTTGGTGAGCACCTGATCAACGTTCATACAAGCTTGACTTCGCCCTTTCACTGAGCTTGTCAAGTTCAGCCCTGGAATTCCATCATGTTACAGGGCCAGCAAAACTTTAATATTTTTCTCATTTGTTTTTCTCTGCATTAGAGATTGAACCCAGGGGCCAGAGAGATGGCTCAGCAGTTAAGAGCACTAACTGCTCCTCCAGAGGACCTGGGTTCAATTCCCAGCACCCACATGACAGCTCACAACTGTCTGTAACTTCAGTTCCAGGGGACCCAACACCCTCACACATAAATGCAGGCAAACACCAATGCATGTAAAACAAATTTTTTTTTAAGTTTAAAAAAAAAAAACTAGGCTGTGGTGGAGCATTCCTTTAAACCTGGCACTTGGGAGGCAGAGGCAGGCAGATCTCTGTGAGTTCAAGGCCAGCCTGGTGGTCTACAGAGAGAGTTTCAGGACAGCCAGGGTACTTACATAGAGAAACCCTGCCACTGGACTGGATCTCAGGCTCCTTTCTAACATGTTCATTTTGACACAATTGCTCAGACTTGGCTGCAGCTGGGCCACCAGGCTTTGCCATCTGTTGTGGTGATATATTGTGTACCCTAATAAAATTTGCCTGAAGATCAGAGGACAGAACAAGCCACTAGATTAAACATAGATGCCAGACAGTGGTGGCACACACACCTTTAATCCTAGCACTTGGAAGGCAGAGAACCGTCTGGATCTGTGTGAGTTCAAAGCCACACTGGACTACATGAAATTTATTCAGTCTAGGAAAGAAACAGAGCCAGGCAGTGGTGGCACACACCTTTAGTCCCATACTGGGAAGCACACACGCCTTTAATCCCAGGAAGTGATGGCTGGGCGGAGAAAGGTATATAAGGTGTGAAGAGACAGGAACTAAAGGCTTTTTCAGGCTGAGGAGTTGGTGAGGTAAGAGGAGGTGGCTGTAGCTTGCTCCTTTGTCTCTCTGATCTTTCAGCATTTACCCCGATATCTGGCTCTGGGTTTTTTATGAAAAGACCTATTAGATTTCGAGCAAGTCGGCATCACTCTATCATNGCCAAGTGCCTTAGTTACCTGTTGGTGTGACCAAACGCCTGCCAAGGAGAAACTTAAAGGAGGGAGGGTGCCCACGAACCCCACGACTCTCACACATGCTCGTGTGTTGCCAGGAAAGATGAGGTGCTTGTGTCTTGGACTCCTCCTCACACGCTCCATGGGCTGCCCCAGGGTCACCCGAAAGCACCGGCAGCTGGGACGCACTTAGACATGGAGCTCATGGGCCCCGTTCAGAGTCAAGCTACCAGAATGAGCCACAGAGCTGAGAGGAAGCTAAGAGGTTCCCTCCTCCCCTCTGCTGCTTCCCCCTCAGGCTCCTGGTGGAGGAGGTGGGAACTTCACCATCCCCNTCCTCATTAGGCTGGGCTGGAAAGCTCGTGGCCGCTGGGAACCAATTTTAACCTTTAAGTATATTGTCTTTAANTCTCCTTCTCAAGTCCTGTGTAACAGTCAGACCTNTTATGACTTGGCTTCAAGCTTTGATGGTTTTGTCTCCATCTTCATATAATTTATCCTGTCTAGGATAGTTTAACCCTTTTATTAGAGATAAAAGCTCAAATTTATATNGTTTGTAACCTTCTTACGGGCTCATTGATCCTGAGAGAGAAAGTTTACATCTCCGTAAGAGCTTCAGAGGTTGTCAATAACTTTGAATGGTTACCTTGTAAGCAGGAATAAACAGAAAGGGTAGAGTACTCAGGCAACTAAACATCTGTAATTGTAGCTTTAGACAATAAACCTGGAAACATCTGGCCATCTTAACCTATACATAAAAATGCCCTTGATTAAACAANTAAAAATCTTAAATACTACGAGACATAATAACATTTACAAATAAGTCCACCATTTGTTGTAAGAAATCTTCCCCATGGGTGAGTGGTACCAGGCAATGTCTAGTTTCATTGCGACTTTCACCCAGTATTATATAACAGCTTTCCCACAGCTGCATGGGATGCTTCATGCATCTCTCTCTGTTATTAGTTTTTCTAGTATACATACCCCAACCTACCCAGAAAACTTAGGTCTCTTGCAAGTGGGGCATACAAACAGGTGGGGGCAGTGAGGCAGGCAAGGGACCAAATGGCCTCCTTGTCTATCTCCTTCTCTTGATGGTGCATTCACATTTAACAAGGCCAGCTGGAGTTATTTTAAGCAGGCACAGTTGGAGTTCTGAAGATGGTAATTGTTGAGCTCACAATATATTATGTAACATCACCTTAATAAAAGAAGGTTGAGCCAGAGCATGGTGGCATGGTGGGCTCATGCTTTTAATCCTAGCACTTAGGAGGCAGAGGCAGGCAGATCTCTGAGTTTGAGGCCAGCCTGGTCTACATAGTTCCAGGCCAGTCAAGACTACATAGAGAGTCCCTGTCTCAAAATCCAAAAACAAATAAATAAAAAGGTAGAGTCCACGCCGGGCGGTGGTGGCGCATGCCTTTAATCCCAGCACTCGGGAGGCAGAGGCAGGCGGATCTCTGTGAGTTCGAGGCCAGCCTGGGCTACTGAGTAATTTCCAGGAAAGGCACCAAAGCTACACAGAGAAACCCTGT
>LZPO01027373.1:1058278-1081431 GCA_001675575.1 Neotoma lepida
GGAAAATTGTCAAGAGAAGAGAAAAAGGAAGGAGGATATGCCCAAAGTCACCAAGAAGTGAATGATTTTAAAAATACTCAGAGGGACATATACTTGCACATTCCTAGAATCCTGACAAAGTGTACTAAACAAATCCAAGAAACTGCAGGGCTAGCACACTTCCCTTTCCTTTTTGTTTTAAATAATTATATCATAATGACACTGAATTGGTCATTTCACATAGCAGAGAAACTATGTGTAAGTATTCACGTAATTCAGGGAATAAACAATTTGATGGCTAAATACACTAAAAGGGCTTACTAGACAGCAATCCACAAATCAGCTGCCACCTGGTGATGCACACCAGGCTAGGCACACTGAAATGCTTGGGGTCTTTGTCTCTGCTCTGTGGTGCCTGAGAGTAAGTGCAGGGCCTTGCGATGACGCTAAGACCTACTTTATCACTGAGCTCGTTCAGGATCTCAGCATGGCTCTCTGTCTATAGGTAACAGAGGACTTGCTCTTTCCATCATGTAGACTTAGCACCTGTGGTACCAACAACTTATGAGGTCACCAGAACAATCTTTTCTTCACTGCTCTATAGTCTGCATTGATGCCACCACACTCAATACAACCANACAGATCTTAACAGTGAACCTGACAAATGGTTCCTAACAACATCCCTTCCTCTGCTCATAGTCCTGTTCACTTTAACAGCTTGAGCATCTACTCAGGAACTTTTGAAAAGGCATCACCATGGCTTTACCCGTGCATCTGTGTGTTCCTATATATTTGATAGCCATGTGTCTTTTCTGTTAGTCACTGTCATTTCCCTTAGCATTTTACATATAAATACAAGGATATGTAGGACAGAGGAAAAAGAAAAAGCTGAAGAGCCATAAATTTGGGGGTGATAAATTATAGAAGGAAGAAAAAAGTATAGAATGAGGGAAATAATAAAATGTGGTCAAGGTAGCCCAGTACCCTCTTTTGCGGGAGGGGACACATAACTTCTCAACACCAGTGACACAAACAAGCCCACACTTACCAATCAAACCTCTGTCTGTACTGGAAGTGACGGTTTTATAAACAGGGTCAGTGGTGTCTCTGGGCTCCAGGCCATCAGGTGCCTCTGCTGGTGCACTTTCCAATACCCTCCGCTTAACTGTCCCGTAATTCGGTTCGTATGTGTCAGAGAGTGAGCTAGAAGAGGCCCAACTCTGCCTCAGCTGGGATGTCTCTAGGCTGCCTTTGCACTGGCCACAAGTTCTTGGGCAGCCTTTAGGACAGGCACAGGGCTCACAGTCAGTGGGCTCAACCTCAGCAATAGGGTCATCTAAATGTGTGTGCCTGTAAGTGTTCAGAAAGTCCCAGCTTTTTGGGTTTGGAAGGCTTTGGAAGTTGTCATGGGAGCTACTGGAGCAGGAAGTCCAACTGCCCCGCCCACTGTCAGCTGCTTCCAGCACAACATGCTCATGAGACATCTCTTCACTGCTCAGAGAAGACGGGACAGCTACACCCTTGATAAGAGATGGCTTTGACAGCATCCACCTAAAAACAGAGACACACAGGTGAGTAACGGGTACTTTAGTGGCACACTGGAGACTTCCCAGCACGTGCATTACTCCTACAAGAGACCTGGATACACCTGAATGCTTAGCTAGGCAATGTTCCCTCCAAGAAACCCTGACTGACAAAATCACAAGATAAAATTTGAAATTAATGGAAATAGTATGCCTCTGTCAACACACTGCTCCCCTAATGTGGAGAATACAGCATTTCTAAGCTGGGGAGCAATGTTTTATTTTTTCATTAACATCTGAGGTTAACCAAGTATGACGGGACGACATCAACAGCAACTTCCCAAAGTGCCAACTGCACAGATGCCAACATTTATAGCAAGGTTCAAAACATGGGCCACATGTATCCAAGAGTCTCTATCTGTATAGTCAGGTTTCATATAGATGGTTTCTCTATTTTAAATGGTTCTATGTATGTCCAATCTGCAGCCTGCATGCTGGCACATATAGTTTTGGACACAGACACCAGAAAATCTGTAAGCATATTTAAAACACTGTGAGGTATTTTTATGTGATTGTGTGATTGTGTGTGTGTGTGTGTGTGTGTGTGCGTGTGTGTGTGTGGTGTAACTCAATTGTGCCGTTCTTGAATGTCAACTTTTTCAAAGACAACATAGTCTCAATGTCAAAAGACTAGACATGAGAATAAAGATCAAGGCCTGGGCCCACTCTCCTAGCTCCTGTAATGTGCTAGACATACAGGCTAGATTGGAAGTCTGTTGTAGAATACAATCTTTCTGAATAATCTCTAACAGCCAGTAGCCAATCTCTAGTAACAACAGTAGGCACACAATGTGTTCTTTTTTTTTATTTTTTGCAGTGGTGGTACACATTTTTTTTTTTTACATATTCAGTGTTCTGCCTGCATATATCCCTGCAGGCCAGAAGAGGGCACAAGATCTCATTACAGATGGTTGTGAGCCACCACATGGTTGCTGGGATTTGAACTAATAACCTCTGGAAGAACAGCCAGTGCTCCTAACCTCTGAGCTGTCTCTCTAACCCCACAATGTGTTCTTAGCAATCGACAGGATACATGGCAGAAAGTAACTTTTGAATAAAGGGAATTCAGGAACATAAAAAAAGTGTATCCATGTATCTTTCAAATAGTATGTATTTTCATACTCAGTATGTATAGAGGGCATATGTGTAGCCTCATATTCTTACATGGAATGTCTTATAACTGACCTCCTGGAAGAGGGTGCAAGGTCAGGTTGTGAGTGCTACAAATTGATTCTGCTTTTGATGGGAACACAGACATGAAATATTTACCCATGACCAAACTGACTGTGGTCTCTGATCCCTGAAGGGTGATCTGTCTTTTCCAATGCCCCTGTGGGCTCAGGAACTGCTAGGGTGTGGGCAGAACACCGTTCATCCTGCAGAGCTGCAGACATGGAGTCCGCGGAACAGTTGCTCACAATACTGGACCGAGAGGAGATTTCACTGTGGCTGGAGTCAGACAAGTTGTCAGACTTAGCTGATGGTATGAGTGTATAACCTGCAGGAGAAAAGACCGATTAAACTACAAAATAAGGGGACAGGCAGGGGCAGCCATGGGAAGACCAAGAAAAAATAGGAGACAAAAGGTAAAGTAGTAGGAAATCTCAGTTTTCATGCATGAGGATGTAAGGATGGCAATTTTCTCCATACCTTTCCTCTATAGCCATTCACCTACCATCCACACCACACAAACACAACTCCACACTGAAGAAAAAAAGGTCACAAGCTGGTATTACTGTCCAGACTCACACACTTTCAATATTCAACAGAACAAAAACAGTGAACACAATTATAAACATAAGCAAGTACACACAGTATAGTTTAACCTCTGTGTNCCCTCCTTCGGTTGACATAAAGTATTTCATGGTCCACGCTGTGGAAGGNATAGGCATAGAGACACACTCAAAGAACTGTACCCGGAAATCTTCAAAGTGCATACTCTTATCTCAGATATTCTACTCAAGTCTGTTCCCAAGTTGAGGATCACTAGTTCAGTGTTTTCAATCAATTATTTTCTGCAAATCTAAAACTACAACTCAGGACCTCGTATAGGCTGGGCAAATGAGAGCTCCAGTCCTGTTTCTGTGCATACATGCACACACGTATGTGGTATATGTCCATGTGAGTATATATATGTGTTTGAGTAGGTCAGAGGCTGATGTAAGGTGTCTTCCTTGACCGCTCTCTACTGTATTTTTTAAGACATGGCCTCACACTGAATCTGCAGCTCCATTAGCTGGCTAGGCTAGCTGGCCAGAGAGTCTCTCTATCCTCCTGCCCTGTGCTAGGGTAACATAATGCACAATGGATTTTTCACCTGAATGCAGGGGATATGGACTCAGGTCCTCACATTGAAAGATCTTCCTAGCCCTGTTTCAGTATTTTTAAACAAACTGTTTTAGGTTTGGACATGATTAACTTTGTCAAGAATTAAGTAGCTGGCCAGATTAGGAAGTACGATGATGAAAACAACAGCATCCACCTACTTTCCATTCTTCTACATCTTACCGCACAGTGCATGGCTACAGAGGCCTTGTCTATTTTGGAGGGATAAAAGAATAGGGATGAAGAGAGGGGAAGGACCCAAAACCACATCCACAGTATGACGGCTAAATGTACAAAGTGGTCTATTTTGACAACTTCAAGAAATCATACTTTGGTTTAGAAATAAAAGAAAATGCCATAGCAGGTCCACAAGGGGCTGGTCTTTAAGAAGCAACAATACCTTTTTGTTCTCAGGGCAGAGTGAGGTCTGACAGGTCACATGACTTTTGGACTAATTCCCAGAAACATTGTTAAGGAAGAAATGGAGGCTCTTGTATGTTTTACTGATCCTCCGTAACACCAAAAGGAAGACAGCAAGGTAAGCGTCTCCTTATGCTTTAAGGATTTCAGCATGTTTAACTAAATTCACTGAGGAAAAAAAATGGCTGTGAAATGACATTTTCAAGAGGTGCCATTAATCATTTCACACAAAAGTCAAGATCCAGAAACGTGTNGTTTACTCTTAGGCTTATGGGGCCAAGAACCCAGTAAGCCAGGCCAAGCCAGTGTTTCTGACTTCTACCACACAGCCTTGCACTTGGGATCACTGTCACTCACCAGTGCCCATGAAATGATTCTTCAGTTTCTAAGATGACCAGGACAGTGGATATGGCAATTAAGCATTCAAACCAGTCAACCTTCTACTTCCAAAGAGAATCACTGTCTCTTTCACTATTCAGTACAGACTTGCTTCATTATTTCAAATCAATTTTATCCTTATGTTTGTTACATCAGAATCTCTCAAATGTAATTGATACCAAGAACTGCCTCGAACATTTATTGAACTACATATACATCTGGCACTCAAATTCAAATTTATGAGATCTGGGGTCGGACATGGTAATTTCCAGATGATTCTGAACCTGTTGGGCTAACTGCCCTCCCAGAGGCATTTCAAAGTGATGATATAGGACATAGGAAAAGGTGGCGCACAGTTGGGGTTTCTTTTGCCCCAGAGTTGAGGAAGTAAGATGGCAAACAGGTTCTGAGGCAGAGGGTGAAAGCNGCTTGTGAATGGGGGTTTACATGAAACTGAACACTGGTTCCTAAGAAGTTCTCTCGGATAATTTCAGTCAATCTCAGCTGCTACCAGAAGAAAATACAGCGAACTACAGAAAACAAGTAGATAAAAAGTTTACTAACTCAACATAGCGGTCAGAGAACATATGTACAAGTGAGGCAAAATAAATCAGTAATTCTTTGCTGCTAAAGGCTCTATAGCACTCACCATGAAATGCTTAGTAGTATGTACTATGTCATCTGCCAAACCTCTGACAGATGGCTGAATTCAAGCCACACTTACATTAATAACTTAAAACAAACTTAACACTAATATTAAATAAGGAGCTTTTCAGAGAGTCTTTCTCCGCTTAGGCTTGAACCGCGTACAGAAGCAGTTTAGAGCAGTACTGTGGCCTCGGCCACTTGAGTCGCAGATGGCATTCCCTTTCTCATCTGCGATGTTGCTTCCAACATCCTTCACTTTCTCACAGCTGTCAGTAGCTTGATTGTGATCTGTGTCCTCTTTTTGGCTGTTGACTAGTCTCTCCCTTGAAAGAGTTCTCTCCCTAAATCTTCTAAACGGGGATGTCATTCTTTTCCTGGTTGTGTTCTCACAACTTGTCCTGTCTCTATTCTCCTCAGTGGCCTTCTTGGTCCTGTCTGTTCTTTTTGCTGTGCTCCCAGTAATCTGAAGGATTTTCTTTTGCAAGTAAACCCCACCTATTCCGGGGCAGCTCTGGCCACTGATCTTGGTGCTGGGCTGACGGGGAGGGGATGAGGAGGACCCTGAGAGACGCAGCAGGATGCTGTGATCAGATAGGATACTGCCAACTGGAGGGAGAGATGCAAAAACCCTGACATGGTCAATTAATTCTTTTCAATTAGTCACAATTAGCTTGGTTTACATAACATTTCACTATTTTAAAACTTTATCATCTTGACAATACCTAAAGAACTGAACTATAGTAACAGTTTTTTTTAAAATAAATGAAGAAACTATGTAGCTACTATACAGCATAAACATCTCTGTTACAACAAGATAAAACAGGACAGATATTACCCTGTCTCTTATACACATCTAGATGTGTATAAGAGACAGGCAGTCAGGAGGCAGAGACAGGCGGATCTTTAAGTTCGAGGCCAGTCTGGTCTACAAAGCGAGATCCAGGACAGGCACCAAAACTACACAGAGAAACCCTGTCTCGAAAAAAACAAAACAAAACAAAACAAAAAAACAAAAACACCAAAACAACAAAAACAAATAAACCTTAGTTAAAAACCAAATAGGACATGCACAGGATGCAAGGGCATCTTTAGAAAGCACCATTTCTGGTACAAATGGGGCTCCAAGAGGAAGGAAGACAATGTTCAAATTGTTTGGCTTACCATCCACTGTGTGTGTGCTTCTCTCTTATACACATCTAGATGTGTATAAGAGACAGGGTCTACAAAGCGAGATCCAGGACAGGCACCAAAACTACACAGAGAAACCCTGTCTCGAAAAAAACAAAACAAAACAAAACAAAAAAACAAAACACCAAAACAACAAAAACAAATAAACCTTAGTTAAAAACCAAATAGGACATGCACAGGATGCAAGGGCATCTTTAGAAAACACCATTTCTGGTACAAATGGGGCTCCAAGAGGAAGGAAGACAATGTTCAAATTGTTTGGCTTACCATCCACTGTGTGTGTGCTTCTATNTGCAGGTGCCCCAGTGGAGGTCAGAGGACAATCTGGGTGATACGCTCCCTGAGGAGCAGCTCCTTGACTGGCCCAGCAATCTGTCTGTCTCTACCTGCCCAGTCCCAGGATTACAAAGTGTGCTATCATCCTGAGGTTTTACACGGTGCTGGGGTTGGACCTAGGTCTTCATACAGCATAGTAAGTGCTTTACTGACTGAACCATTTCCTCAGCTCTTGGCTTCTAGGTTCTTGTTTAAATTCTCCTTATGAAAATATGAAATAGGTTTACTTTATTAGTGATGAGAACAAAACTAATCCCAAAGTTTAACAAGAACTGAGAACGGCCAAATAATGTACTTTTACTGTAATAATTTTGTTCAGCTACTGGCATGAACCTGTTTATGGAAATAGAGGCACTGAGGTGGGGTTGGGTTTTTCTACTTTTTTTGGAAGGTTCTCACTATGAAGTTCCAAGTGGCGACAAATTTGCTATAGACTCAAGGATGTGCCTCATGTCAGGTCCTCCAGCCTCAGTTGGCTGAATGCTGCTATTACAGGTATGTGCCACTATGCCTGGCTGTCTATTTTTAGAGTATTTACATATTTAAGAGTAATTTCTGAAACNGTTTTGAAGAGAGTTCTTCAANCTTCTAAAGGTTCTCAATACAACTATGATAGGCCCACACTTATAAACATCATGGTCAACTGTCAGCCACATGGTGAAAGATTAGACAAAAGACCAATTTACTGCAGTGGTAAGAGTGGATTTTGTGTGGTAGTACACACCTTTAAATCCCAGCACTCAGGAGGCAAAGGCACACAGATGTGATGGAATAATCCTTCTGTACGCCGAATATATATTACTCTCATTGGTTAATAACAAGCTGATTGGTCAATATCTGAATAGGATAAAGTTAGGCAGGAAAGCCAAACTGAGAATGATGAAATGAGGAAAGGTGGAATCTGAGGAGTCACCAGCTGACTTAGAGGAAGCAGGAGATGAATGTGCCATGCNAATAAAGGTACTGCCACGTGGCAGAGGGTGAATTAGGAATATGAGTTAACTTAAAATGTAAGAGCTAGTTAGTAATAAGCCTGAGCTATTCGCCAAGCATTTATATTAAACCTCTGAGTGATTATTTGGGAGCAGGTGTTTGGGACAGGTAAACTCCACCTACAAGCAGATCTCTGTGAGTTTGAGGCCAGCCTGGCCTACATAGTGAGTTCCAGAGCAAGTATATAATAAATCCTGTCCTGAAAAACCAAAAAGTGATTTGTTGGGATATCCCTCTCCAAAATACTTCTTCCCAAGTCACACTAAACATAAACTGCAATGAGATCTATCAGCTTCTTGCTTACAGAGCTGTCTGTGCACAGCTTCCAAACTCTGGTCCTGCAGGACCACCTGCCTCACTAAAGATCAGATCACTTGTGGAGATCTGATGAAGGCATTCTGGATACTAAGCTCATATAGACAAAGAAAAGACATAGGTCTATGTGTCTTGCAAAAGTATAATGAGATACAGCAGAATCAGAAACTGTTTTCTGAATATACATATACATATTCCTTATATATCCTATTTGATTTTCATGAAGCATTCCTTAGTAAAATCTCAGCTACCTGAGGGCAGAAAGGGCTGGGGAAAAAGCTAGCTATGCTATGCTGGGGCAACAACAGGGAAAGGAAGAAACACTCAAATTTACTAATCACTGATCACATATAGAAATACCATTTCCTTTAAACTGTTTACACAGGCCCTAGACAGAGGATCTTTCTGAACTTTATAAACAAGTCACGAATGGCAAGAAAAAAATAGCAAGGAACAGAGTGTCAAACTCAGGTGTTACACCACTGCATCCCAGCTAGCAAAAAGAGTCCTGAAGAGTGAAACTTAGATCTTGGGAACAGAGTGAACTGTTAGTCCAGCCAGTGCTNACAAACTTAATCTCCCCCTGGCCAGGTAATGTCCTCTGCTGTGATTAAAATGTTNTTTTTCTCCCTTTTTCTTTTACACTCATGAAGAGCCTAGGACTAGGATACCTTTATCTCTATAGATTCAGAGTGTGGAGGGCAGAGTACTAAACATACACTTTAGCATGTTGTATGTGTGGTCAACATCATGTGGCATCTCAGAGTCCAGGCTATCCAAGAAGAGCTTCAGTCTGACCCATGAAAATGCATGTGAAGAACAAGGATTTCTGACTTTTCCTTGTTGGTTTTGTGTAAATGTAAAAACCACAGAAAGGCATACATTATTTTAAATTTCCATAAATAAGAAAAACAGAACAAACCAAAAAGAGAAACCTAAATAATTGCTTCTTTTCTTTTTTGAGACAGGGTTTCTCTGTGTAGGCCTGGCTGTCCTGGAACTCACCAGGCTAAGAGATCTGCTTGCCTCTGCTGCCCAAGTGCTAGGATTAAAGGGGGTGCATCACCATGCCTAGCTAATATTGCTTTTTCCTCCTTACAATTTGTACTTGAACAAAAGCAAAAGAAAACTTNTTTTGGATCTGGGTCTCAAGCATTGAACCTATTACATAGCTGCTGATGACCTTGACCTCCTGACCCTCTTGCCTCCTCCTCCCAAGTGCTGGACTTACAGGTGTGCACCATCACACCCAGTATAAATACAATTTCTTGTGGAATTGTATTTGCAAATTCTCCACAGAAACGTTCAAATATAGGAAACTGGAAAGATGGCATTGAGTACCGGCAAAAACCAAAACAACTGTGTCTTATGCCCTCATTTCTACCTATGCCTGCCCTCTGTCCAAGAAGCTAAGGATCATGCCCTGAATACTGGAGTCCTAGTTACATGATGACCGACACCTGAAAAATGTTTGAACAATTCAATGTGAAATATTAATTCACTGTTCTGTCGTTTGCTTACAGACTGAAAAGCCANGCATGCCGATGTGTTGTTTGGTCTGAGAAGAGCTAGCAGGAAAAGTCCCATCTTACCTTTGCGAGGGGAACTTTGAGGAGACGCAGGAGGGCTAGAATGCAGAGAGGATGCCACAGAAACAGTGTCTTCTGTGTGTTTCTTACTACTCACTTCTTCAGGTGGTCCTAAACCTTTCTGAGGTAAACTTGTACCTAAAATTAAATAAATAAAAAACATAAAAATAAAGAAGCAAGTAAGTATCATTTTCCAATTAAATGNATGTAGCTGTTTAAATCACTAGTAACTAAAGCCCTGAGACAGTGGATGGTACAGTCAACCAAGACATGTAAGTGCANTGAGGGACTAAGAGNCTGGGAGATGGCATATAGGTCTCATTCTCTAGGTTATTTGTTCAAACTCAGTTGGCCAGTACAGATAAGATTATAATAGGCAATTTGCTTTGTGGCAGAGGGAAATCAATTACAGAGTCCAAGAATAGTCCCTAAACTCCACAATTATATCTTAAGAGAGAAGATTGAGGTTCAAATTCTGCCCTTCCCTCTTGAGGTAGCCCCTTCAAGAGACAGCAAAATACATTAGAGAGAGTGTATGGTGCTGGTATTGTCATCACCTCAGGGGCATCTCTGCTGTGGGTACACATAAGAGGCTATAGGGCTGCCAGGTCGCTCTTTTCAAGAGCACTAAATTCATACTATAGAAGAAAAGCAAGCAACAGACAGGAAAATGGACAGCGCTCCCAAAAACATTCTTGGGAAGTTCTCTTCTCCACCAGCTGGCTATTGAGCACAGGTCAGATTCTGAAATAGTGGTTGTGGAATAATTTTTTGTACACTGTGAAGATGAGTCGCTTGGATTGGTTTAANAAAAAGCTGAACGGCCAACAGGTAGGCAGGATTTTCAGAGCAGAGAGGATGCTTGGAAGAAGGTGGAGACACCAGAGACGTTAACAAACAAGATATGCAGGAGGAGAGGTAACAGCCATGAGCCACGTGGCAGCATATAACAGAAACGGGTTAATTTAAGAGCTAGTTAAGTGGGTTATGAGAGCTAGTAAGAAACAAGTCTAAGCTATCAGCCAAGCTTTCATAACTAATAACTCTCCGTGTCATGGTTTGGGAGCTGGCTGGTGGGACAGAGAAAAACGCACTACAAATGGTTCCCGCCCAGTTACTCTGTAAGAGTTTCTAGGAGGTCAGTGAGCTACGGAGCTGGCAGAACACAACAGTTCTCTGAAAAGGCACTCCCTCCAACCAGGCTCACTCGCCTGTGGCCTTTGTTCTACTCCCTTCTCCCCACAAATTTCTTTTGCTCAAATCTACCTCAGCCTCCTTTCTCTCCTCATCTTCTTTCTCCTTCCACCCACTTTCCTCGTCTCTTCCTGTTGCTCTCTTAACACAGTATCACTATATAGGTCAGGCTGGTCTCAAACTTGTAGCCTGGGTTAACACTGAACATTCAATCCTGCTGCCTCAGTCTCCCAAGTACTAGGATTAGAGGGGTGTACACCATGCAAGATTTCAAATCTCTTTAGTGGTTTCTCAGTGACAAATTGTGCTTGGCACCTCTATAATGTAGACATATTTATGACTTCACTTCTCATATCCTGGGAGGCTGTTTAGTCTGGTGGGTAAAAAGCAAGGATTTGAGAGCCAACCAGCTTAGGATCAACCACTAGACTGATTCTGTACTGGCACTGTGTAAATTACTAAGATTCTGTATAGAATGAGGCTAAATTACCATCTCACAGGGCTATTATGAAGACTAAGTAAATATATAAAGTTTATAATAAAGATGGACTGTGTCTGAGACTCAGTAAGTGTTAAATGTAAGCTTCCATTACTTGTGCACATGTTGCTGGGAACTGGGCTGAGCCCCCTTGGCTTTGTGCACACTGGTCAACCAAGTCAAATCCCCAGCCCTGATTTTCAGTTGTTACCGCCTCTTAATATGCATGCAATTTGCAGTAAGCCAAACTGCTTGTAACTCCTTACAGATACCAAACCATTTTCTCTGCCTCAAGGAAACCTTTGCCAAAAAGCCTTCTTCTAAAGCCCTTCATTATCCCAGCCTTCGCTAAGGGCTTCTCTTGCTTTTTCTTTTTCATGCACCNTGTTAGTACACACATAATAAAGAAGCAATCTGTTTCTATCTTTAATAACACTAGACTGAAACCCTAGCCATTTCTTACCCAACTCCGTATATCAGATCAAATAAAATTAAAATCACATACTTTGCTGGGTAGTGAGGAGGTGAGCACTCAGGAGGCAGAGGCAGGCTGATCTCTGTGAGTTTGAGGCCAGCCTGGTCTACAGAGCTAGTTCCAGGACAGCCAAGGCTGTTACACAGTGAAACCCTGTCTTGAAAAACCAAATAAAAAAACCAAACAAACATACTTCTACTAAGCATGAAACATGTATAATACATGGACCATGTTAATAATACCAGAAACCAAATCTAATCTAGCTTCCCATATAAAAGAAGACACAGAGACACTGTTAAAACAACAAATAAAAGCAATTCCAGTACTGTCTATAATACNCAATGGGGGAAACAGAGTTGAAGATTACACTTATGTATTTTATGTTTAAAAGATTTCTTATTTTTTATGTATATGAAGGCTTTGCCTGTATGTATGTGCACTACATGTGTGCCTGGTAACCACGGAGGTGTCAGAAGAGGCATTGGATTCCCCTGAAACTGGAGTAGTGGATGGTTGTGAGCCATTATATGGGTGCTGGGAACCAAATCCAGGTCCCTGTACAACAGCAACAAGTACTCTTAACCATTGTACCATCTCTCTAGCCCTGTCACTTAAAAATTTTTNTTTTTCTTATGTGTCTGGTGTGGGTATGTGCAAGAAAGTACAGATGCCCAAGGAGGCCAGAGGAATTTGATCCCTTGGAGTGCAAGTAACAGGCAATTGTGAGCCACCTGATGTGGGTGCTGAGAATCTAACAGGTTCTCATGAAAGCAGCATACTCTTGTAACTTCTGGGCCATCTCTCTAGCCCCTACATTTATTTTTAATTACATTTTTTTCTTTACAATTTTGTGTGTATGGGTGTTTTGACTGCATGTATGCCTGTGCACCGTATTTGTGCAGTGCCCATGGAGGCCAGGAGAGGATGCTGGATTCCCTGGAACTGGAGTTACAGATGGTTGTGAACTGATATGTGGGCACGAGGAATCCAAC
The DNA here is from genome assembly GCA_001675575.1 of Neotoma lepida. Taxonomy (NCBI): domain Eukaryota; kingdom Metazoa; phylum Chordata; class Mammalia; order Rodentia; family Cricetidae; genus Neotoma; species Neotoma lepida. The sequence goes on from LZPO01027373.1 coordinate 1,071,172, forward strand.
CCAGGCCTGGAAGAATAGCCAGTGCTCTTAACCACTGAAACACCTCTCCAGCCTCATACTTTTTGTCTTCTACATGTTCTTCTCTCCTAACAAGGTCTTCAGGAGGGGATATTAATGAAAAAAAGCAGTGTATAGGTATTTTTCATAAAAAGCAACTTGACTATCGTAGCTTTTGGAGGTTTGCATCTGCAGTAAGTATATGAAATACATCTTTGAATACAGAATGAACTTTAGCTTGATGTATTACCTAAGGTTTGGTGTAGATATTCAAGATGTACAGTTGTGTAAGATTTCTGTTGATAAATAGATTTCAATTAATATAGAAATCCCACCACTAGTATTTAAAACACATTGTCATCATTGGGCAGTGGTAGCGCATGCCTTTAATCCCAGCACTCAGGAGGCAGAGGCAGGTGGATCTCTGAGTTCGAGGCAAGCCTGGTCTACAAAGTGAGTTCTAGTACAGCCAGGGCTGTCACACAGAGAAACTCTGTCTTGAAAAACCAAAACCAACCAACCAACCAACCAACCAAACAAACAAAAAGTACCACACTGTCATCAAATACATTGAGGCAAAACATTTTTGATGTAATGATGTAATAATCATACTCTTCTGAGTCATTACCTGTCATTAGCTTTAGAAATTAAGAGTGAAATGGATTAGGGNTGTGAGCACTCACTCAGCACATGGTCTTTGGCTTGTCCTCTCTTTCGGATGGGGTGCAAATTAACTGCTGGTACTTGAAGCACCTGGCTCACTCTGTGAGGCTGATGCAGATGGACTTTCGCTGTTTGGCCAAGTGACCTCAAAGGCACGGGAGACATTTCAGATGACTTGGCTGACCTTTTTTCAGTTAAGTTCTTTGTCACTATGAAGAGAGAGAAGTGTCAGGTAACTGCTAAGTTTTAAAGGAAGACTATTATCATTGACAAGTAGTTGTTTAAAAATTACAAATCATATACAAAAAAATTAAAGATCTACTTTCATAAAATAAATTTAAACATTAGTCTCACTGAAGCTGCTGTAGAACAAGCTGTTTGCTTCCTAAATTCTTGAATCCATTATTTACTTCCTGAGGACAAGTTCACACTTTGATCTATAGACTGAATACTCTTGCTGGATCAATTCTAGCATGCCTCCTGCCCATCTCCAGATGACAGAGTGACAACTAACATGGAGATCTAACCTAATCTCTTCCTTCTCTATGTTCAACAGACCTCACAACTCCCCCTACTCTCAGGAAGAAGACTCAAATGCCTTCAGCAAGGTCTGTAGAGCCACAAAGACTCACTATCAACCTGTCTCCACCATGTACTTCCCAATCTTCAATCCCATATGCTTGAGGTTTCTTGCTGCAGGCCACAAGAATATGAAAGAGATTCAGCTGTATATGATAGAGCTAGACCTAGAGGATCAAGGAATCCTTCTGGAGGAGAAGTCAAATATCAAGGAATCCTTCTGGAGGAGAAGTCAAATATCAAGGAATCCTTCTGGAGGAGAAGTCAAATATCAAGGAGTATTGGGTGTTACTCAGCTTTGAACCTATCAGCTGTTTCCTACTATCATTTTTTTGTGCGCTCATAACTCCTAGACCATAATGGCAAACAGTTAATAAGCTTCTCAGACCTCCTGCTGATCTGAACTAAGGTAACACCCTTACAGAGACAAGGCCNGTCTCCTAAGGTGGATGTGTAGATGCATAGCTTTGTTTCTTGTGCAAATGAAGCTCAGACCCTCCTTCCTCTGACAGGTCAAATGGCATTCAAGAGCAACTGACTCAGAACAAAAGGGTTTTTTGCATACCAGGTGAAGGAGGATCATGGCCTGAGAGAAAGAACAAGGCCGAGTTTTGCAGGTGGTAGGATTGAGCCAGGTCAGTAGCTTCTTCCCCAGGACTCTAGGAGAAATCTTCTCAGGGCAGGCCCCTGGGAAAATTTTGATAGTTTCTAGCATGNCAGCCTTTGCCTTGGTTGAATCACTTTACACCAATTGCTTCTTGCATCTTTCAGATCTACTTTCTCATAAACTCACAGAAAACAAAATAAAACAAAAAACCCAAACTGCTTTTATCACCCAAAATCAGTATTGTGGTCCAAACGAAAGAAATTCTTCCTCAGCCAACCCTTTCAATCCTTTGGTTAATTATTCAGGATGGTTTCATGTACAGGCCTCAAACACCAAGATAAGGCAATAAACAGATGTTTACCTGTGCCAGCCCAGCTGTAAATAGGTAGTATTCATGCTTTCACTGTGAGAGACTGAAAAATATTTCAAATATATAACATATATTTTATATATGTTATATATATAGTTTTATATATATATATATATATATAAAACTGAAAAATTAACAGGAGGCAGGGGACATCTAGAAAGCTAAAAAAGAGGGACTCACGGGGATAATATGAAATTGCTTATCAACTAATTAAATTCAAGATGTTACCACCTTTTGGTTAAAAATCTGAAACACATTTCCGCTCTTTTGAAACTATTTTTTGAGAGGTCTCACTACATAGTGCAGGCTGGCCTCAAACTCAGTATGTACTCCAGTGGTTCTCAACCTTCCTAATGCTGTGACCTTTAATACAGTTCCTCATGTTGTGGAGACCCCCCAATCATAAAATTATTTTGTTGCTACTTTATAACTGTAATTTTGCTACTGTTATGAACCATAACATAAATATCTGATATGCGACTTCTGTGAAACGGGCCATGACCCACAGGTTGAGAATTGCTGACGTAGCCAGCCCAATACTGTTTATCTCAAGTGCTGAGATTACAGGCAGGTACCACTGTAAAAAAGTACTTGAAAAAAAATATAAAAAACTCCTTAAGAAATATGCCAGGAATTAAGGACGGGCTCAAGTNCTAAACTAGGAGAACAAGAGAGAAGAACTATCCCTGGGGATGGCTGATCACCTCACAGTTCTGGTCACTGAATCTACACATGCACATTCCTTGGCCTTTGTTTCATTTTTTCTATAAATTAAAATACTGCTTCAGATAATGGGTTGGGGGAGAAACTACTAAGCTTTTTTATCTCCTCAATTCTGGCCCACAATGTAAATAAACCCATTTCTCTTTATCACTTCCTGTTAGTAAAATGGCAAACACTGAACCCAAGGTTTTGATCCCATCATCATTTCTGGCTATAAATCAATTTTTGATTTTACTGACATCATAATTGCTACAGTTTGAAGAAACATCAATCTTACCAACACTTTTTAGGTGCATTATCTTATTACAACCAGAATTCAACATTAGCTATTACAGGATAGTTAATAGAAGTAAATGCAATTTTCAAAATTTGAGGCAGATTCTTGATATGTAGCCCAGGCTGGCCTTGAGCTTGTAATCCTGCTTCAGCCTCTGTGGTGCTGGGATTTGTGTTTTGGTTTGCTTTCTTCTAAATTTTTTTTAACAAAACAAAACAGAGTTTTTCTGTGTAGCTCCGGCTGTCCTGGGACTCAGAGATCCACCTGCCTCTGTCTTCTGAGTGCTGGGATTAAAGGCGTGCACCACCAATGCCCACCACCTTTGAAAATTTTTAAAAATAGTNTGAGATGGAACTGGGAGGCAATGGCACACACCTTTATTCCCAGCACCCAAGAGGCAGATAGATCACTGTGAGTTACAGTCCAGCTGGGTCTACATAGTGAGTTCCAGGACACAGCACAGCTAGAGCTACATAGTGAGACACTGTCTCCAAAAAAAAGGGGGGGGCGGCGCTGGAGTCCTGTTATGTTGTGCAGGCTGGTCTCCAACGTCAGTGCTCCAGTGACTGATCTTCCTGTCTTCCTTTTCTCAGTAGCTGAGACTAAAGTGTGCACCACCACACTAAGGACAATGTCTACACAGTACTTAGTAAGTATACTGCTGCCATATGGAAGGCTCTCAAATTCTAGTGTTTATTATTTCTGTCTTCAAATTTAATAGGCTTGATAAAGAATCAGAAGAGATAAAACATGTTCTTAACCCTAGCCCAAGTTTCAGTTTTTTTCTTTTTTCTTTTCAAAGACAGAGTGTTACTGTGTACTTTTGGCTGGCCTTGAACTCTTAGAATCTGCCTGCCTCTGCCTCCTGAGTNCTGGGATTAAAGGTGTGTGTCACCACTGCCTATCTTGAATACACTGTTTTGATAATAGCTTAATTCCACCAACCCCCCCACCCCGTTTGAGACAGGTCTTAATTATGTAGCCCAGGCTAGCCTTGTACATACTATCCTCCCATCTCAGTCTCCCAAATACTGGAGTGCACCTGTGAGGGCTAAAGTTATGTTTTAAGTTTTAATTACTGTGCTTAAGAGAGCTATAAAACAAAAATGTCTCTAACCTGTAAACCCTATTTGCCCAAGGACAGCTGACTTCTGGGGGCTGTTCATATAAGATAACAAGCTAGGTGTTTCTACTTCTGTAAACAAGGATGGTTACCAACTGTTAAGGATGTGCTCATCACTCGTAGGTGGGAAGAACGTAGGCAGGAAGCACATCAGATGTATGCTTGCCTCCCACCCATTGGACAAAGGCAGGAAGTATGTAGTCTTATGAGTTTTGCCTTTATAAGCATCTGACTAACACAATTTGCAGCCATTCTCTGAGAATCATGGACATGACCTGGCCAGTGTCCAATATCATGATCAGTATTTAATAAAGCTTGCTTCAAATCTGGTTCAAAAATTGTGGTAGTGTTCTTATTCCTTTTCAGTGGGATTAATATACCACTATGTCTAGCTCTTGCTAATATGGTTGTACTGAATGACTCTTTACCCAGTATTTTAAATTCATTGTGAAATCAGTATATGTTTCACTGTACACTTTTTCTTTTCTACTCAGCTGTAATGCTATTATATTACAATGGAACTACCAACACATTTATCAATTTTTGGGGTCAATCCATGGAAAACATCTTCCCTTCTGTCAACAGAAAACTTGTAATTCTACTGTACTTTTTATGAGTTTAACATTTAACCTACAATTTAATAGGACACTCCCCCTGCCCCAACTCCTGTAACTCATGATTTTCTTAACCCAGAGATGTGTTCTGAAGCTTGCACTTAAAGGTCAGGGTGATGCTTGGGACACAGTACTTACTAAGCAGAGCAGTAGTGGGCAGGTAGACTGTGAGGTGCCAGTAGTGAGAACAGAATCCTTTCCACATCCTGACGATGTATCTGCTTCCTTTTGTATCTTACTGATAAGGCATCACTGCTGGTGTTTGAATCAAACCCCTAAGCTTTCTAGTTGGGAACTGATTTTCACCTAGTACAGATGTCACCTTTCATTTAGAGATGAGGGCAACAATGTTCTCAAANGAGTATTTTCTATAATGTTCTAATTAAAAAAAAAGACATTCCTATTTTATGTGCATGAGTGTTTTGGCAGCATGTGTGCCTGTGCACNATGTATTTGTAGTGCCCATGGAGTTCAGAAGAGGGCATCAGATCCTCTGTAACTGGTGTTGCAGATAGTTGTGAGACACCATGTGGGTAGAGTGAACTGAACTCAGGTCCTGTGAGAACGGCAAGTGCTCTTAATAGCTGAGCCAGCTCTCTAGTGACTTGTGCACCCCAAANCTCATTTAAAAAATTTATTAATGCTCCAATTTTTAAAAGAGGATTTATAAAGCCTTTAAAAGAAGAACTATTCATCTCTCCCCCTCCTACAGAGTTAGGTAAGAGCTGGGGCGCAGCATTTCATGAACAGACCACGCAGCTGGAGCACAGCAGTTGTCCTTGCAAATGAAATGAGCACTAATTGTGGAGAACAAAATTCCTTCTTTGTTGTGCTCATCAGTATGATGAAAAAGGAAATACTCACAGGTACCATATGCAGGCTCCCACTGCAGTGATATCATCTGGAACTTCTCTTCATCTGTGTCTATGTCCAGACTAGAAAGATACTGTTTCACTTTCCTTGCCATCTGGGCATCTTCATACAGCTTCTTGGCATTCAGCAGTGAGCTGCGGCGTGCTCTTTTCTTGTGAGCACCTCCCTGAACATCCAGCATGTTTGAGTTTGTGCTGCCTTGACTCAGTGACCTGTGAGAAGACAGAAGTTGCAATGAAAGCATGTAAAGATGAGAATTTAGCATGAAAGAATCAAGATTCAAAGATTTTTTTCTGTTAATGCTATTGCATGCTGATGTAAATGAGTTAAAAGATGAAGAGCATTAATGCAAAGTAATTTGGCACAGATGGCAATGTTCTCAATTAAGAACAAGATCTGGCAAAACATGGGATTCAAAAGTGTAAGATACCAGTTCCTCCCTGGGCAACATATTCCATTACATCTGTGTGTGCCTATGCAACCCACGGCACAAGCGTGTCAAGAAAAGTCTTGCTCTGGTCCACTTAGGCCATTCACTCTAAGATGTGTCAAGAGTCTAGGTCAGGGTAAATTTGTCAATAGTCCTTCAGTAAGGGCAAACAGAGCAGCTTTATTGCCTGTGCGGCTTGCAATATGCTGTTAAAGCANCATTCTGTGACAGCAGGGTCATTTCAAGTATGGTGACCAATTTTACCAGTAACCATATTTTGACCAAAAACTAAAGAGAACAATCAAGATAATATCTGAAAATACCATTTCAATCCAGCATAGAGATTGGAAACACAGTAAAAAAAAAAAAATAGTCCTGTTTCTGTAAATATGATGTTGTCAGACATTACTTGCATTCTAGAAGCAGGAACTGAGATTCTACCATTGCAATACTTGTGAACACGATGGAATTGAAAACTGGATCTTAGAAATAAGTACTATTCAAACAAGCTACAGCTTGACCCAACTCGACCTTTGTCATCAAGCCTGCTGAAACAATTCACATCCAGAACTAAAGGAAAGTAGCAACTGCAGTGTAGCTGGTCCTTTCTAACAGGCCAGCAAATTAAATGCTTGTAGAGGATTGTTTGTTCACTACTGTGTGTGTGCAGAGGTGGGTACACGCCACAGCGAGTCTGTGAAGGTCTGAGAGGAGTACTCTCCTACTATTTTTATGTGGACCCCAGGTATCACTCAGGATTCCAGGCTTGCATAACTCAAATGATCTTTAATTGGAAGGTAAGAGTATCTCCACTTTCAATATTAGTACCGTATTTACATAAAATGCTCTAAAACACAGACCATAAACATACAAACTTGCTCTTCAATGTTCACATACCTGACTTAAAACAGACACTGAATCTTAATGTTTTCATTGTAAGTAAGACAGCTGAGAAACTGTTAATGGTATTTTTTTGTCACATTTTTAAGACCTTTTAAGTGGGGTTCCCAGGGAAGGGGAGAGGGGAGGCAAGTACACATGCTTGAAAATGTCATAAAGAAACCTATTATTTTGTATGTTACTGAACTTAAAAACAAAACAATTCTTAAAGAAAAAAAAGAGGAAGGAAATCGGTAGTTATGCCTTATATTTGATGGCAATTAAAAATTTTTTTTTTTGGTTTTTGAAGACAGGGTTTCTCTGTGTAGCCCTGGCTGTCCTGGAACTCAGAGATCGGCCTGTCCCTGCCTCTCATGTGCTACCACTGCCTGGTATATTGATGGTAACTTTTAGTTGCTGCAGGCCAGGCAGAAATGATGATATGGCTGTGAGTAACACATGGAAAAAAACTAAAATTTGAAGAATGGTTTGGAAGAAAAAAATCTAGTTAACCAGTGAATTATTTTTAACCTTTAAGAAGCACTTGACTAAAGAGAGTGAAACCTGAAAATTTTAGTAAATCTCCAACAATGTCAAGGAGAGACAGGCTCTGTGTGCTGAGCCAGCCAAGACGCCTACAGGGTCAGCTTTGTGTCTTTTATGGTTTGTTTATCCTCAAGTGATGGATGAGCAAGATACTGGTGGCACAGAGGGTAGTACTGTGCATACTGCATGCGGCCAGTGGCAAGGGGTGGGCACCAGTGATTCTAAATGTGATCTGGAAGATTCAAATTCTGAATATGAAGTTTTAGAAACATCTAAACCAATTCACTTTGTTTATGTTTTCCCCTGTGTGTATACACAAGGGTGCTAAGTGAGGAAATGTAAAGAAGCATTTCAATGAGTGTAGACTAACAAGGCACTGCACCAGCTTTTCTTGGTATACAAGACAACATCTTACAATGTGGTGACTATTATTGTGTGAACGTGCATGTGCGAAGGTCACAGGACAACTGTGTGGAAATGGTTCTCTCCTAACTTTATGTGGGTTCCAGGGATCAAATTCACAATGTAACAAAGTCTTAGCATTTAGGAGCAAATTTTGATGCTAGTGTTTAATAATTTTATCTTAGTTGCTATCCAAAATAAAAAAGCCAGCTTGTAAACAAACCTAGGATACAAAGTTCTAATGCATGAGAATGACAGAAGACAATAAAGTTTCTACTGAACTACTTCCAAAGCAGCAAATACTGATGTGAAATGAAAACACTGCTGTCTGCAAGCCCCAAACACTATACAACCCAAACTCCACAGCTGAACACTAACTACTGGAGCTCAGTCACTAGGTCATAAGATGTCCTGCTTTAGTAGTAATGCCAGGCTATCAATTTCTACTTGCAGTAAGAAAAACCAGGGAAGACCAAGACACAAATGTATGACATAGAAGAAAACGCACGAGAAACACACCAGAGGAGGAAAGTTAAGTTCACCAAATGAAAAACAAGACCACAAGACTCAAAAGACATGGCTCAAAAAATCCTTACTTGTAAGTATCTAAACCTCACAGCTCTTTTAAACATTAAAATTCTATGTATGTTCTGTGTATGCAATTCCACACACCTATAGTACTCACTCTTTCCTCATTTAAACTGAATGATGTGTAAGATCTTTAACTGTCTGTAGCTCTAAACTAGATGGCTAGTGATACAGAATTAAGAAACCAGAACCTACTTTAAGCCACAAAAGGCTGGGCAGCTGGGAAGCTTTAGGGAGACAAAGGGATCTTTTTATATAAAGGTGGTAGAAATTTAAAGATAATTTCAATCTATGCTTCAAGTTTCAGGCATTCAGTGGATCTGATGAAGGGTTAAAAATGTATTCACTTTTATGATATAGATTGAATAAAGATGACTCTTTGCAAAACTAATGGAAAATGCAACCCTTATAAACAGACATTTTGTACATTAACTTATATGTTTACTTTCATAAAATATGGTATTGAAATTAGAGAAAGTGTTGTTGACTTTTGAAGTAGACCACCTAGGTTTGGACACACCATTAATGGACTGTAAGACTGGGCAAGTTACCTTTCCTATCTGCACCTCAGAAATCACAGCCCTGTTCACAGGGCAATAGGAGACTTTGAAAAGGTCATTCATTTAGAGAGCTTACAGCAGAGTAGAGCACAGGGGAAGTACACAACAAATATCCACTATCATCTACATCTCACGAATCTGTTAATTCAAATCTAAACAAAACAAAACAAGAACACAACCAAAAAATGCTAGTTCCATCACTACTTTCACCTTGTTAGCAAAAGGCATTTGTCAGAATGTAGGCTGACGGAGTTAATAGAATGCATGCTAACTGATCTGCATGCACTAATGAAAAGGATGCAGCACATGTTAAGAGTTGCACAACCTTCGTTCCAGTTGTTTATGTCCCCACTTACCCCAGACTCCGCCACCTCTTCTTCCTGTAAGCAAGAGCCACAAACATTGAAGCGTGTGTTTGAACAGGAAAGCACAGAAAAAAGACAACAGTTGAGAGTCAGAGAATTTATGCAGACAGAATAGGACAGAAAAATTTACCAGGAAAAAAATTATAGCTTAACAGTTAAAAATGGCTTTAATGGAATGAAGGAATGGGATGGACACAATCAGTCCTGAAGGCCAAGCCCCTCTATAGCATGTATTTTAAAATATGCTTCAGATCGCCTATATTTGTAATGCCTAATCTACCCATAAGTTGATATTATTAAGAAGATTAGGGAATGTAGTCTGTTCACTACAAATTTTCTATTCTGTTTTTGGAAATGTAGGGAGTGGTCTTGTGCATTCTGCGAGCAGTTAGAATGCTCAGTTTAAGAAGAGAGTTTCTATACATTTTTGGAGACATTCATTTAAATGACAATGAAATTACAAGGAACATAGAGATATATCAATCAATTTTTAAGTGGAAAAATTTCTCTGACAAAGTATTTTACAAGAACACTTGGCCAGCAAATACCACTTAAAAGTGAAAATAAGCAGACATCAAACCAAGGGTTGTGATGTGCACCGATTCTCTTAAGACTTGGGGGGAATTCCAGGCCAGTCTGGGAACGCAAGTATTGGTTGACAAAA
>LZPO01027374.1:49699-63915 GCA_001675575.1 Neotoma lepida
CCCTTGGAGACAGTTTCTCTGGAACTCGCTCTCTAAACCAGCCTGGCCTGGAACTCACAGAGATCCACCTGCCTCTGCCTCCCAAGTGCTGGGATTAAAGGCGTGCGCCACCACCACCCACCAGCATTGTTTTTAAGCTGATTATTCCTCATTTTCTTAATTTTAAATGTATAAAAACCAGGGTTCTGTTTTGGCAATAAGTTTAAAAATTCCTAACTTAAGTTGTAATAAAGCAAACCTCTGGCCAAAATATGTTTGGAATCTAATCTTCCTGAGTGAATGTGACACACAGGGTATAGAAACAAAGATATAAAGAAATAATTATGGTAGATGGGCATTTTACCTTATCTGAAAACCAAATGAGCCTGGAATCTTCATAATACTGAAACATGCCATATTTAGGGTCCAATAATTCCCTCATGATGAGCAAGAAAAATTCTTTGCGTACACCTCCTGCATCAACAGCATCTTCTCCAACAAATATAACCTAAAACAGGGCAATGGGAACACTGAATGGACAGTAAAGAAATCAAAGTGCATTTCAGAGACCCTGCAACATGCTATTTATTGCTAATAAATCTTAGCAATTTACACTTTCAAACATTAAATATATAATTTAATTTTTAACTTCCCCGAGGCTAGAGAGCTGGCTCAGCAGTTGTTGCTCTTGCAGAAAACTCAGGTTTGCTTACCAGCACCTACTTGGTGGTTCACAACTACCTGTTAACTACAGTTCCACAGGATCTAAGCCTCTATTCCGACCTCTGCAGGCATCAGGCCACACAGGGTGCACATACATGGAGGCAAAACATATAGAATAAATTATTTCTATAATTAAACCACAAACACTTTCCAATACACACAAAAGCCTAAAGACCCAAAATAGCTTTTAAAAAGAAGTCCCAATGTAGGTAAACAAAGAAGTGCTCACTTACTTTGAGTGGCTTTTTGTACTCTATGTTCTTGGTTTTCCTGAGGACTTCCATTGTATCTCCTACAATATTCTCTCTGCGAACCACTAGAATTAAGCAGGGATTCACAGACTCAATCACCGGGAGAAAAAGAGAGGAGACATTCTGTCTGTGGGCCTGGTCAATAGCCATCTAGAAAATAGAAAAATCAAAACTTTTACTTTGAGATAGTTTCATTTAACCTAGGCTGGCCTTGAATTTGCTATGTAGTTGACTATGGAGGTTTGAATGTGTATGGCCACCATAGTCTCATGTATATGAATATTTAGTTCCCAGTGGTGGGCTATTCAGGAAGGATTAGAAGTGTGGCCTTGTTGGAGGAGGTGCGCCACTGGGGTGGGCGTCCTGCCTGCAGATTAGAATATAAAACTCTCAGCTACTGCTTCAATGCCATGCCTATCTGCCTCCTGCCATGACAATTAACTCTCTAAAACTGTAAGCAAGCCCCCAATTAAATGCTTTCCTTAATAAGTTGCCTTAGTCATGGTGTCTCTTCATAGCAATAGAGCAGGATGGCCACTACTCTGCTCCACTTTCCAAATGCTGGTTAGGGTTGGGGTCACATGTAAGTACCACCATGCTCAGCTATTTTATTTTAGCATAAAGTAATGAACTTCACTGTGATATCCTCAAAACACACACACATTTGAGGCAGGGTCTGTNTAGCTTTAGGTGGCCTGGAACTCAGACATCGACCTGCTTCTGCCTCCCAAGTGCTAGATTAAAGGCATGTGCCACTTGCCCAGCCTCTTCCATGAACTAGTTTTTAAAATCTTCATTATGAATAAAAAAGCTCATTGTAAAAGGGAAAGAGAAAGGAGAAGCATTCTGAAGGCAGATCTTGGTGATTGAGGCCATTCTGGGCTAGCCAGTCAGGGCTGTACAGTGAGACCCTGTGTGTCCCCTGCTCCCCACCCCCTAAACACCAAATAAAACAAACAACAACAACAACAAAAAACTATGACCAACCTCAAGGAAATTTTTCTTTCCTTCTTTCCTTTTTTTGAGACAGGGTCTCTCCATATGCTGGCTGTTCTGGATCTGGCTATATAGACCAGGTTGGCCTCTGAATTCATGGAGCTGGGATTAAATGCGTGTGTCACCATGCTCCAGGCAATTTCAAACTCTCTTCCCATTTCAGTGATGACGTGCTTACAAGTCTGATTTTATCTCGCCTTTCATTCCTTTCACCTTTGCTCAAGTAACTTGAATAAAGGCTCTATTACTCTATTTTTATTACAGTTCCTTTATTAGGGGATGGGGGAAGGTTTATTGAATTCTAGAGCTTACATTCCTTCAGGAAAGGAAGCCGGGTCAGGAGCTTGAGGCAGGAACCTGGAGTAGAACCCTCACAAAGCACCTTGTGTAAAATAAGCAGCTTTCCCATTTGTGTGTGTTATAGTAGTCTTCATAGTTACACAAGGCACTATGCAAAAGACAGTCTACAATACTGTCCCCATACATTACTATGTGTGCTTCAAGTATTAAAAATAAAAAATCAGAGACAATTTTTAAAAGCATCCCCAAATCAACTTATCATTGTATATTATTTACCTGCATCTGTAAGACGGCATCTGTTTGTAACAGAGTAGTTTTTGCTTGAGCATCAAATACAAATGGATATGTACAAATTGTCACAGGGATATCTGCCAACTGGAAAGAAAAAAATTAACTTATTAGTTAAGCTGGTTATGGTGTGTGGGCACTATCAATTTTGGTAAAGATGATCATCACACTCTTTGGTCATGGTTAGAAATTATCAAAATGTCACACTCTCTCTCGCTCTCTGAGGTACGATTTCTCTGTGTAGCCCTGTATTCACTCTGTAGGATCAGGCTGGCCTTGAACTCACAGAGATCCACCTGCCTCTGCCTCCCAAGTGCTGGGATTAAAGGTGTGCACCACCACACTCTGCCTAAAAAATTATTTTGTATGAGTATGTATGAAGGCATGCTGATGTCATACATGGCATGCATGTGAAGGTCAGACATGAGTTCTTTCCATTAGGTGGGTCCTATGGACTGATCCCAGGCTGCCCTGCTTAGCAGCAGGTGCCTTTATTGGCTAAACCATATTACTGAAACTTTTACAAAAATCACATTTTAAAATTTTTATTTTGTGCTTGTCTGTGCATGCATGCCATAATGTGTGTATCATCACTATGGATCCCTGTTAAGCTCAGTGGTTCTCAACCTTCCGAAAGCGTGACCATTTAATACAGTTCCCCCCAACCATAAAATTATTTTTGTTGCTACTTCATAAATATAATTTTGCTACTCTTGGAATTGTAATGTAAATACCTGATATTTCCGATAGTCATTTGACCCCCAGAGGGATCACGACCTACAGGTTGAAAATTGCTGATTTAGCTCCTACAGGGAAGTCTGTGTATTTGTAATATTTAAATCCTAATCATTTTTTCAAAACTGTGTTTTCTCCCCAACACACACTCTTATGCTGGGGATTGCGCATGGAGCCTTGTGCACTGAGCCATCCCTGATACTAGTCCTATCTTTTCGTAATTATGTGACATTTGTCTGAAGAAGCAAACAATAGTTTATAATTTAAGCTAACTAAGGCTTCATTAGTTCAGGAAAACCACACCAAATAAAGTCTAAAGCAAAGGAAAACAAAACATAACACCATGACATAAAAGAAGTAACATAATACCCTCAGTTCTGAAAAGAAAGCTAAGGGCCATGCATTATTCAGGTCAAAGTACTAGAAATTTACATATTAAGGTAACACACGGGATAGGAACAATTTTTGATAGCAATTATTATTTTAAAAAGTAGTTCATTTTACCTCTCTAATAATTAACTTAGGTAAGCATTTATAAAATTTTAAAATAAAACTGTATTCTGAGAACATACTACATTTTATATTGGAAGACAAGGGGAGTAATTCTTGTTAGAAGGTATCATATAGGTATAATGTTAAGTAACATGATTTTTTGTTGTTGCTGTTGTTTTTTCCTAAGATAGAGTCTCACTGTGCAGCCCTGGCTTGTCTGAACTCACACTATGTAGACCAGGCTGGCCTCAAACTCAGATAATCTGCCTGTCTCTGCATCTCACGTGCTGGGATTAAAGAAGCATGACATCACATCCAGCAACAGCTTTTAATTCAGAAAACTTATCTGAAATAATAATATACAGATAACTTCTATAGACCTTGTTTTTTTTGTTTTGTTTTGTTTTTTTCTTTTTTCGCTTTTGCAAGACAGGGTTTCTGTGTGCAACAGCCCTGGCCACCCTGGAAAACTTGATTCGTAGACCAGGCTGGCCTCAAACTCACAGAGATCTGCCTGCCTCTGCCTCTGTTGAGATTAAAGGCATGCGCCACCACGCCCAGCTTAGAGTTTTATATGCACATTAAAATACAAAAATCACATTAAAGACAAATTTGACTCTTTTCAAAGGAAAAAACAGAACATACGTCATGAATAGGAGACTTTATGGCACCAAACTTACCTCAGTTAATCCATGGCTGACATCCTAAGACAGCAATGCAGAATGCAACAACGAGGAGAGAGCAATGTTAGTGTTCTATTTCTAGTCAAGAAGGAGTTTATATATTTTGCTACAGCTGAATATTGATTTAATGAGGTAGAAAATAAATCAACAAAAAAGTTCACCATCCCACAAGCACCTTCCACGTCTGTATCTATAAATTTAAGACTTTTGGGTACTCTGTATCATGAAACTAAGAAGTTTGAACATAATGAGATCTGGTTTCAGCAACTAAGTTTCCCCACTTGCAAAATTTACATAAACTAACAAACTAATTCTTAGCGTGATACTTCTTTATGGCTGTTTCTTTATCTGGAAAATGGAAGGAATATTCTCAGACTTGACTGATTTCAATGAAGAAAAATGCTTAATATACTAAAATATTACATGGAAGCAAAATGGGAGAAAAGCTTCCATAAACTGTTACGGGACAGAGAACCAGAAAGATATCTCACACTGGTTGTCTTTTTGCTCCTCAAAATTTCTTTTTGAAACGGGGTTTTGCTGTATAGCTCTGGCTGGAATGAAACTTACTATGTAAGCCAGGATAGCCTCGAACTCAGGAGTCGGCATGCCTCTGTCTCCTGTATTAAAGTTAAGCATCACCATGCTCAGTCTGTGTCCTTGAATTTTTTGTTTATTGTTATTGTGTACGAGAGAACGCAGGTGTGCCTATAGGGGTCAAGAGACAGCCTGTACAAGCTGGTTCTCTTCCCAGCACTGTGNGTTCTTAGGTTTGTATAGCGAGTGCTTTACCTAACTGAGCCATCTTGACAGTTTCTCTTAGTGTTTTTGAAAACACTAACTTAAAATAAAAAGCACAACACTAATGTTACAGGCTGCTAAATTGTAAAAACACAGATTTATGAAGGAAAAATAGTGAAAGCTTACTTAAGAGGATAGAAAAGGAATGTATACCTTTTCTCTTCCAAATCCATGAATTAAACCCAGGGCCTTGCACATACTAAGCCAGTGCTTGAATGGTGAGCTACACCCGCAGCCCACATATGTACAAACTTTTTTTTAGNTAGGGTCTCGTGTATCTCATGCTGGCCTTGAACTCATTACATAATTTAGGACAACTTTTAACTCTTATCTTCCTGCCTCCTGGGATTGTAGACATGTGCCACCATGCTGTTTTGTTGGGTGTTGGGTATCAAACCCAGGGCTTCCAACACCTTAGACAAGCAAGCACTCTACCAACTGGGTCACATGCTTTCTTACTGAGTGCTTCCTCACATGCTCAGGGTTTAGACCTCTAAGTACTAGAATCTTCAAAAATATGCTGCTAAATTTACACCTGGTGACTACTCTAATGAAGAATTAACTTTGTCCAGACATAAAGCATGTGCCCTGGGCTACTATGGGTCTTTGAAATGACAGGGATCTTTAGCTGCTGACAAGGTAAATAATATGACTTATGATGCAGACTTTAGCCACCTGATAGCAGCTCTGCCTTTAGGAAGCTCAGACATGGAGCTGGAGAAATGGCTCAGCAGTTAAGGGCACTTACTGCTCTTAACTCTCTTACAGAGGACCGGCGTTCAGTTCCCAGCACCCACATGGAGCCTCACAACTGTGTGTGACTTAGATCCTGGGGCTCTGATGCCCCCCTAATCTGACCTCTACAGGCACCCACACCCACATACACAGTACATACATACATGCAGGCAAAACACTCATATATGCAAAATTTAAAAAAGTTANCCACATTGTGAGAAAGGATGGACACCCAATAAAAACACTGGGCACAAGTCAGCTTCACTGCTTAAGAGCACTATCAAGTATCAGTGCCAGTACCCATTTATGACATTCCCATGAGGAAAGAACAGGAGCTACTGATACCGCTCCTCNAGTCTTCCTGATGTGTCTTGACCAATTTTAATTTGTATTCTTATTCTGTAACAAACTGCACTTGGCTGTGTAGTAGTTCTTTGAGTTCTCTGAAAACTTACAACAAATGATGGAATCTGAGAATGGAGTGGGACATACTCCCTCCCAACTGGCAAATGGTTATCAGAAATAGGGACAGTCACATGTGGTCTTCCTCTGATTTTATAGGTGGCTAAACTCTAACANGCTTTGATAATCAGGAAGAACTCCCTACCTGGGGAAGTTAAATATCAGTGTGTCCTCCCAATGCTGGTCTATCCTGATGTTACACCTGCCCATCTATCATACTAATGAGCATGCCAGGTTGCTAGATCAATCACTATCCAATTTAATTCCCTAGGACAAATTTAGACACACAGCACAATACTGAATGAACAAGATTTATAACTTACAAATATATAACATCAAAGAAGAAGAAAAAGTAAAAAAAAAAATCACAAATCCCACCCCCCTATAAAAGCCACTTAACTCAAATCTCACATGTAATTCAAACGTGACAAACCCAACATGGACCTTTCTTTTCTTTTGAAATAGAACTAGTAGAATGAACTTCTCATCATTTTTTTGCCTCCACTTCCTGAGTACTGGTATTATAAATATGACCTACCATACACAGATCATAACTTTAAGTTTTATTTTTAATGTATTTATGTGGGGGGCGGGTGGTGTATGCATGCCACAGCATGTGTGTGAAGATCAGACAATAACTTGTAGGAGTCAGTGTCTTCCACTACATGGGTTCTAGAGATCCAAACCAGGTCATCAGGCTTGGGGACAAGTCCCTTTATCTGCTGAGCCAGCTTGCTGGCTCGTATCATAACTCTCTAAAAAAGAAAAAGAAAAAGAGGAGGAGGAGGAAGAAGAGGAAAGATGGCGCAACAGGTAAGAGCTCTTCCAGAGAACCAGGTTCAATTCCCAGCATCCATATGGTAGCTCACAACTCTAGTTCCTGAGGACCCAAACACCATCTTCTGACCTCAGTAGGTACCAAGTACACAAGTGGAACCCAGATATACTTAAAAAGCAAAACACCCATACTTCTAATAAAAATATTTTTTAAATTGCATTTTATTATTTTTAAATGTGTGTATGTGAGTGTCTGAGTGTGGGAATGTGTACATGAGTGCAGAAAAGGACACTGGATCCTCTGGGGCTAGAGTTAGAGGTGGCTGTGAGCCATTATATGGGTGCTGGGGACTGAACTCAAGTACTCTAGAAAAGCAGCCAGTGCTCTAACCTGCTAAGCCATCTCTCCAGCCCCTCATCATAACTCTTGATGGGTAACTGTACACAAGCTGCAATGGTGACACAGGCCTCTAATCTCAGCACTGGGAAGCTGAAGGTAAGTTTTCCAAGGTTGAATCTAGCCTGGATATAGCAAGAACTTGTCTTCAGAAAAACAACTACTCCCCGACCCTATAAACCAAACTGGCATTCATGTTTTTGAGTATATAAATACATGTATTTATGTGTATATATAATTGTACTTCCACACGAATATATACATCATCACAAAATAGCATGAATATCTTTAGGATAGTCTTTAAAACTTCACTAATACTATGTGAAGGTGACACTCACCTCACTATTAAGACTAGCAATGAAATTTGGATCTTATTTTTTAAAACTTCAGAGAGAAGTCTTTAAAAGTTCTGTGTAGATGCAAAAGTGTGACGGACTCTATTGGGAAAAAAAAAAAAGGAAGAACTAGGTATAGTGGCACAGCCTTTAATCTCAGAACTCTGGAGGCAGAAGGAGGTGATCTCTATTGAGTTCAAGGCCAGCCTGGGCTACATGGCAGGTTCTAGGCCAAGCAGGGCTGTCTCAAAAAAGAAAAAGGAAAAAAAGAAAAGAAAAAGAAGCCAGCTTCCTGCAATAATATCACATTCATTTAAAAATGGAGAGATAGGAACTGTATTATAGATTGGAGAGAATGAGAAGAAAAACAAAATAACAACAACAAAAAAAAATAGTCCTCTATGACCTCATTCTTATCAGAAAAAAGTGAACAACAAAATAGCTCCTTAATGAGATTTGGTTTGATATCATCGTGGTTTTGCACTAAGATGCATTTGGATGACAAGACCACCAAATTTCATGTGAATATTTAAAGACAGGAGGAGAAAGCCTATTAAGATAGCATTTATCTTAACTTGGTTGGAACACAGGTTGTCTACAGATGGTTTTACTTCTCCATCAGGCTGGCCCAGAACTCACTGCCTCAGTGAGTGGAGTACTGAGACGATAGGTGGATGCCACTGTGTTTGGTTCTCATGGGACAGTAAGTTTCTGGTTACTAAAGACCTTCAGTCACATGTCCACATTCATATGTAAACAATATTAACAATCTGAAATAAAATTAAAACACAGACTCAGTGGTCCCAGGGCTCTCTCCTGCTCCTGAAGCAAACATCTCATAGCATTGCTAAGAGATCCAATATCTATTATTTGAACATTAGTGAAGAGGTAACCTTATAGGAAATAAGAAGAGTACAAAGTCTAAGCCACACCTGCATTCTCTCTAGAAAAATACAATCTTTACTGCTGGTTTGGTGTTGGAAGAATATCTGCATATATGCAATGCATTATCGTAAAAGAATGCACCACTTGGAATAAAGGCTATGAAAAGACTTGTTTCCAAAATGTTTCTTTTGTATTATAACAAATGGCACATGAATGCAACCTCCAAGTGCAGAGACGTACCACTCCATAGGCTTGCTGCTGGACCCAGTTGATATAGTCATTCCTTATGTCTATCAGTTCTTGTACTTCATGTATATAAAATTTGTCATACTGTATAAGCTGTCCTGTTTTCTCATTTACCTAAAAAAGAAAAAAGAAGGAAGAAGTATAATTAACATTAAATTTAGACAGTACTTAAAGCATAGAGTAAACAGCTCTTAAACTGAGAAAAGACTTGAGATTTCTTTAGCTAATTTTCTATGGAAAAACAATTACTGAGTGCCTACTATATATGCAAAATCCTTATCAAGTGCTATGGGAGACAAAAAATATTTACCGGATGTGATATCTACCTATATTCAGTATGCCAAGTCTAGAAATAAATACCTTTACAACCACAACACACTATAAAATGTAGAAATCAGAAACTATATGGACTTCAAATTGGCAAAAAGGACCTAAACAGTAAAAGCTAATGCCTGATAAACGTGATGCTATTTAATATCTGATTAAACAAGCCTTTTAATTATTCTTCTTTCAGTTTGTTTATGTGACTGTACCCCATACATGTGGGGTATCTTTGAAGGCCAGAAGGAGAGGTCAGATCCCCTGGAGCTGGAGTAAAGGCAATGGAGATCAAACTGACATGGGTGCTGGGAACTGAACTCAGATCCTTTAATAGAGCATGAAGTGTTCTTAGGCAGGGAGCAATCTCTCCAGTCCCTGATTATGTAAGGTGGTGTCTGAACAGGATGAAACAAACAAAACAAAGCTGCAGACTCACTGAAGAGATAGGTCCCTAGTGAAGAGCACCACCATAACAAATACTGGGACAGTGACTTATCTTCTGCTGCTGCAATGCAAACTAANCTGAGTANACACCTTTTTAATCAAGCAAACCAACCCCAAATCTAATTAAGTCTTAGAATCTAAATTCTGGTTTGCAGAAAATACAAAGGACAGACAAGCATCATATTAAGGACACAATCACAAAAAAGCCTCATTGTGGAACTTGCACAACACTCACCTAAGCCTGTCTCTTATACACATCTAGATGTGTATAAGAGACAGGGGGGAGGTCTTGCATTAGATCCCGTAAGATGGTTTGGGGGGTAAAGGAGTCTGCTGCTACACCAGACAACCTGATTGGGGTTTCTGGAACCCACGAAGTGGAGAATCAATTCTTACAATTTGTCTTCTGACCATTCCATAGTAGCCGAGGCACCATACACACACATATATACACAGACACACACACACACTTTTTTTTTTAAGCGACCAGATAAGTTCTAGTGGTGCACAGAAGAAGCTTACGAAGTCACCTCCTGGTGGTAACAATGACAAATCCCTAACTATAGATAGTATGTTCTCTTCCCATAATAACAGAATTAAACTAAAAGTCAGTCATCACAGAAGGTATAAACACAAACTTTTAATGACTCCTGTAAGAGAATCATCAGAACTAATAATTTGCCAGTCATGGAGTAGATGTTCAATACTTAAAATTTTCAGCTCAATTTCTCTATCAAGAAAGCTTTGAAAATGAAACATTTAAACTATATACAATTAAAAATACAAATATTGAGAAACATTTTAAAAATTTTATTTTATTCCTTTATGTGTGTGTGTCTGGACCATGTGCATGTCCAGAAGAGGGTGTTGGATTTCCTGGAACTGAGCTACAAATGGTTGTGAGCCACCATAGGGTGCTGGAAATTGAACTAGATTCTCTTCAAGATCAACAAATGCTTTTAACCACTAAGCCACCTCTCTAGCTGCCTAGGGGTATTTTTTAAAGGATGTACAAGACCTATGAAAACTATAAAACATTAGAGAACAAAGAGANCCAGATAAATCAAGAGAAAGACTATGATCACAAACTGCAAAGGAAAATAACAAGACTTGACAAACACGTACACAGCAAAATTAAATTGGATTCTGTTTTAAAGAAACAGTGATTCAAAGAATATCCCTCTATAACTGAGGCAACCTAAATATGCCTGGACACTGTAGGATTATAATTAATTTCCTTAAGAAAATAATGATATTATGAAAATATGATGTTCTATAGACAATGAGTTGTTCTCAGAACTGGAATATTAAAAAGTGATATATGCATGGGAAAACAGAGATCGCTCAGTTAAGATCATCTGCTGTTCCCGCAGAGGGACCTGGGTTCTGCTCCAAGCACCTACAAGAGCTCCAGGAGATCTAAACGCCCTCTTCCAACCTCAGAGGGCACCATGCATGCATACATATATCTAGGTACATGGTACACAGACATACATGCAGAGAACACACCCATATTCATAAATAAAAATTAAAAAGAGTGACATGCATGTTTCATAGAAATGTACACATAGTAAGCGATAATGAACAAACAGGACAGGTTAACAATTGATAGAGCTAAGATGGGGAATATAGGTATTCATTATATTTGTCTTACAATGTTTCAGTATGTATGAAAATAGTTAAAATANAAACGGAAGGGGGATGAGGCTAGGCATATAGCACAGTGGTAGAGGCCTGCTTAGCATGCAGGAGGTTCTGGGTTCAGTAAAATACCTATTACATTACAGACACACATACACATACAGAGGAAAACAAAATTCAGAAGTGTAAAGATTTTAAGAAAACAGGCTGGGTAGCAGTGGTGCACACCTTTACTCCCAGAAGTTCAAGGCCAGCCTGGTATACAGAACAAGTTCCAGGACAGCCAGGGCTAAACAGAGAAACTGTCTCAGAGAGGGAAAAAAAGAGGAAAAAGATTAGACTTGTAGGCAAAGGAGCAGGAGTTAAATAAAGGAGACAAAATTCATATATCCAGGCTCTAACAGCTGGTCCAACAAGGAAGAAAGACATATTGGACAAAAACAAAAATTGGACAAAAGACACAGCTCAGAGAAAGCTGGATTAAACTTTCTAGGTGAGTCAAGTGGAAACTGCCCACTGAGATTAGAATAAATGCACTGTATGAGAAAGTTTGGAGTGTTTTATTGAGGAACTGACAAGAACTAACCGATGAGGAAATAATTTGGAGCCAACGAGTTATAAAATCAGTAAAATTTTGAAAATTATTCTGTTGGCTCAGTAAGATAAGGAAGAATGAGAGGCTAGTGGTAGGAAAATGAAGCAGAGTATCAATGAGATTCAAATTTCCTGATAATAAGGCATGCAGAGGCCACAGCAGCTAAATGGACAAAGTTAAATTTTTTTTCATTACTTCAAANGTGGTGAACAACAACAAAAAATGTAGTAACACCTATAAATCAGAAGACATCCTTGGCATGGCAGAAAGTGGGACTTGGGGAGGATGAGGTCTTTGTAAATTCAAACGTAAGGAGAAGGGCCAGGTACAAAGGATTATTGTGTGATTACAGCACTCAGGGGGCAGAGGTAGGAGGACCAGATGTTTAAAGCTAGCCTA
This sequence comes from Neotoma lepida, assembly GCA_001675575.1. Classification (NCBI taxonomy): domain Eukaryota; kingdom Metazoa; phylum Chordata; class Mammalia; order Rodentia; family Cricetidae; genus Neotoma; species Neotoma lepida. Next base: position 62,185 of record LZPO01027374.1, read on the forward strand.
GTGTCTTAAATCCCTAGTGAGGGGAAGCCAATATGGGATACTTAAGACCACATGTCAAAAACAACAACAACAAAAATGTTAGAGCAATGGAAAAACTGTGATGTGATTGAGAATTGTTTTCTTTAAAAAAAAATACTAAAGCAGTGGTAATAGTTAATTCAACATAAATATTAAATAGAACTTAAGGGAAACAACAAAAGTAACTTTATTAATGGCTCCTCTTTCAATACAGTGAGTACATCTACATTAAAACCTTTTCTTGAGCTGAGCATGGTATCTTTAATGCCAGCATTCAGTAGACAGAGGCAGGCAGATCTCTAGGAGTTCCAGGTCAATCTGGGTACATAGTGAGACCCAGTCTCAAAACAAAATAAAACACCCCAACAAATAAGCCTGTTCCAGATGGCTCATCCAGTGAGGGCTCTTGCCTCCAAGCCTGCCTGNTGACAGGAGTTTGATCCTTGGAATCTACAAGGGAAGGAAAGAACTGACTCCTGCAAGCTGTCCTCTGATCTTCACATGTGTGCTGGGGTTCATGTATGCATGCAAACTAAAGAAATGGAAAAGAAATAATTTCAATAGTATGGCATGGTGGCCCATGCCTCCTAACTCCAACAAGAATGTCTATGAGCTCAACCCTGGTCTGAATAGTAAGTTCTGGGCCAGCCAAGGCTGCAGTAGGACCATGTCACAAAACAAAAACCAATTTATCAATGAAACAAACAGCTGTTCTTAATAAACTTGAACTTCTGAGGAAGCAAAAGAAGGAAAAACGGGAAGAAATCATCAATCAGAGGTATAAATCTGACTGGACAATTCTGGTATTTTAAAACATCAACCACAAACCTCCAGAAAGAGGAAATGAACAGATGAGAAATAAAAGGTGCAAAGATAAGCACACAGCTCAGCTTCCAAAGAGACTTGATCACAAACCATCTCTATTTGCTGCACCTTTAGGGGGGATGTGCTGTAATGAACAGACAGCTACTGTTAATTTTTAATAATGAGAAACATTTAATTTTCACGGATTCCAAACTTTTGCTTTAAAAGGAAATTAGAACAAACACTGCATACCACTTCTCCAAAGAACAAGATCAGAAATTTTAACTGTAGACTTTTGCTTTAAAACCAACTCAAACCATATGTTTCACTAATAGCCATCATTAGACTTTGTACTACTTGTGTANATTATTTCATTCACTATTCTTGCAAAACAGTACTGGTTTTATTTTCAAAGTTATGTTTTTAATCCCTCTATTTTACTGACTAAAAAAACATTTTGAGCTCTCCTTTCCTGCTTTTCTGTGGGTGGGGCGGAGGGAGACAGTGTATGACTATGCAGCCTTGGTTTCCTTGAAACTAGCTATGCAGAGCAGGCTGGCCTCCAACTCTAGAGCTCTGCCTGCCTCTGCTTCTGGAAGGCTGGGACTAAAGGTGTGCAATACCACGCCCCACCCATTTCCCCAATGTTCTCATTTGGAAAAAGCAACCAGAGTGAAGCTGTTAATACAAAAGACCTACTTAATAATGGAGATGCAAAGTGTGAAAAACTGCCTAGCCTTTTAATAGAAAAAGCTGTGTGTCCTGCCCTACAGTCTCTAATAGGATAATAGTAGTATCATTAGCTGCACTCTTTACTAAACAACACACACAATATTATACCTGCATGCACAAAAAAAATCCACAACAGCTTTTCCTCAGATACTCATATTTGTAAGTATAAATACAAAC
>LZPO01027374.1:95418-106290 GCA_001675575.1 Neotoma lepida
GTATACTTGAGGCAGTATACTTGGCCTTACTATGTAGATCAGGCCAGCTTAAGGCTGCAGCAATCCTCCTGCCTCTGCCTCACAAGTGTGCTAGGATTACAGGTGTGTACAACCATGCCCAGCAAGTTGATAACTCTTCAAGCTAGTGCCCAGTACACTGAAGTTTATTACACCAATCTCTCATGCTGTATATTATTCTGTACATTTAATAAAATTATATTACAGAAACACACACACAACAAAAAACAAACAAACAAACAAACAAAAAACAGGATATAACATAACCTTTCTCTAAAATCAAGAAAACTAAGAATCATTAGCTTACACAAATAGTCCCATAAATCTTAATTACAAAGGGAATTGAAATCTGTTACCAATAACAGAAGCGCACGCCTTTAATCCCAGCACTCAGGAGGCAGAGGCAGGTAGATTTCTGTGAATTGAGGCCAGCCTGGTCTACAAAGTTCTAGAACAGACAGGGCTACACAGAGAAACCCTGTCTTGAAAAACAAAAACAAAAACAAAAAACAAAAACAAAAAAAAATTAATTAAAAATAGCAGAGGCTCCCCAAATAAGTCAATATTTCACTAAAACAATTCTCAAGGGAAGTAGCAAAAGAAAACAGTACAGGAATGAGTTAAGACTCCTTGGTTCTCCAATTAACAAATTATGAGCACTTAAATTGCATTTCAATGGCTATGAAATCAAAGGCATCAAAATCTAATGTATAATATAAATATCTAATGTAAAATATTACACATTAGTTGTATTCATTTTTGTGCTCCAAGCACTGACAATACAAAAATAAAGTTTGAGGAAAAACAGTAGAAATTAGGATTGTGATTAAAGGTTAAACTAAAGATATGAAAAAGATACCATGTGGGCTGGAGAGATGGCTCAGCGGTTAAGAGCACTGGCTACTCTTCCAGAGGTCCTGAGTTCAATTCCCAGCAACCACATGGTGGCTCACAACCATCTATAATGAGATCTGGTGCCCTCTTCTGGCCTGCAGGCATGCATGCAGACAGAACACTATACATAATAGATAAATAAATTAAATAAATAAATAAATCTTTAGAAAAAGAAAAAGATACCATGTGAACAAGAGACATTTATTTAGATTTTGAAATATATTAGGAAGGATTCTGGAAGACAGTGAAACTTAAGTCATAAGCTTAGGAAAGCAAAAGAGGATCCATGTATCCCTTAGGAAAATTCAAGCTACTAGAACAAAAAGATAAATCAAAAGTAGAAAGACTGATGGGGAAAANATTTATGCTTCAGACGAAGGAATAACTTTCCTAACTCATTCATTCTCGAGGCAGGGTCTCACCATATAGCTTAGGTTGACCTTAAACTCACAATCTTCCAANCTTAGTCTCCTGAGTACTGTACATACCANCAAGCCCATTTTAATTCCTAAAGACTTCTTAGGGAAAAGATCAGTAATTCACATGAAAACTTGAGTAAAGCTGTGAACTTCATTCTTAGAAAAACAAATAGCTTTTAATCATATCAAAGATGTTCAACTTCAAGAAGAAAAAAAAAGGCAAATTCACACTATACTTCAAGAGAAATAAAACATTTGTCTGCATGAACTAAGCTTCAAATTTTATCTACTGTGCTGGAGGGATAGGTATGTCAAGGAATGTCTGAGACTGCCAGTAAACTAACAAACTGAGCATGCACAGCTATGCTTACATTAGATAAAACAGACCTCAAACCAAAACCTGTTAGGAGACTAGGATTGTCATTATTTAATGATAAAGGGTCAATAACCACAGAACATAATGAATTTAAGTATACGTTCACCTAACACCAAAGCACCTAATATAAAGCAACCATTAAGGGACATGAGTAAGAAAACCTACTCCAAAAGCAGTAGGGGACTTAATCCCCCCTTTCGGATCAAAAACTCACAAGGAAATATTGGACTGAACTGTAATCTAGATTAAATGGCCCTAATGTGTAATGCACATAAAACATTCTTTTATTAGGCCACAAGTCTTAGCAATTCAAAAAAGACAGAAATCTTATCCAGTGTAATTTTTGACCATGAGCAGCATGAAATTAGAGATCATTACCAGGAGGCAATCTTGATAGATGGACAAATATGCCTGGGGTGGTGCATGGCTTTAATCCCAGCACTCGAGGCAGAAACAGGCGGATCTCTATGAGTTCCAGGCCAGTCAGAGTTATACAGGGAGACTCTTGGGAGGAGGGGTAATGGTAAATAGTAAAATAGGAAATAGGAAATAGTAAAAGGAAAACTAATTATAAATCTTAAGACAACAACAAAAATAACATTCAAGACATACAGGAAACTGAGCACAATGGTACACCAGAGGTTCACACAGAGGTTCTCAAAATCAACCAGCCAACCAAATAACAACAAATAAGACAGTCCTCAACTCACTAGTGTTAAACATGCAATTTTTCAATTTCACAATGGTATGAAAGCCATAGTAACCCATGAAAACTGCATTTGGTGTTCTGATCTTTTCCAGAGCTAGGGATTTGGTATGTTATCATGTTCTGGTGATGCTGAGCAATGGCAAGAGGTGCAGCTCCCAATTACATGGTCAAAAGAGTAGACAGAGACACACACGTACTTGCTGTTAAATTATGATGTCCAGCAGGTTATCTACATCAAATAGATTTTCAATTTAGAAAATGCTACTGGAGGAGAAAAGTAATCAGTATCTCCCAGGTCAAAAGGTACCACTAGAGGATGAGGAGTTGTTTTGGAGAAAAATAAAACAGACTAACCCACATCACAATTACATGCACTTTTAACATTCCTTTCTNGCTCTCCACAATCATAAGTGTTATAATTCTATACACATACATCTTGACTGTCTTCCTATTTTATTTATGTATTTATTTAGAGGCAGGGTCTCTCTTTGCAGCCCTGGCTGACCTCGAACCCAGAGATCCTCCTGCTTCTGCTTCCCTGTGTGCTGGAATTAAAAGCTCTGATTTTCTTGACATGTAAATTTCTCCTCTATTCAACTGCCAAAATAATGACTGCTTATATACTAAGTAAAAAATATACTCAGGTTGCTGTGAAAATAACTACAAACACAGACACAAGAGGCATAATCAAAAAAATTTTTTAACATTTTACAGTCAGTTCATTATTTACAGGTCAGCTCATCATTTTCAGTTCAGCCATGTTAAAAACCTGAATATACAGTACTAATTTAAGTATTCTTCAAAGTATTAGGATATGACTATGCCTTATAATTCTCATTAAATAGTTTTTAAAATCAATCAAGCTAGAGGCTTTCAAGATACCTCAATATAAAGGGGCTTGCCACTAAGTCTGACTGAATTCTCTCCACAGGACGACACAATGGGAAGTGAAAGACACCTTCTGTAGGTTGTCTCTGATCCCCACATGTAAACTTTGGCACATGTGTGCACTCATCTCCACCATACAAACAAGTTTTTAAGTAAAAATAAATAAAAATATAATCAATAGCCAACTTTAACTTCTGACATTTCCATGCTTCCCATGGGAGGAAGCATCATTGTTTTCTTGTCCCATGTCATCTTTAACATCTGAAGATAAAAGAATCCCATCCACTTTGTCTTGTTCCAATATAGCATACCTCCAAGCATCACAATGTTTTTGTTTTCTAATATTTTAGCATAGTTCTTGAATAAAAGTTACAACAAGGCCTTTAAAGACTAAGGGGAAAGAAGTGCTTTTGTGCCTAGTAAAACCAAGACACAGTAGAACAACAACTGTTGAATGCCTCAACTTCAGCTATAATGAAGCGACAGACAATGGCGATCTGGANACAAATATGTGATAACATAGTTTCTAACAAGGCCACATAACAGGTATCAGGTAAATATGAAAAGAGCCTAATACCCAAATTGGTATTAGTCAAACCTATTTATGTACCCCCCCAACTCCAACATTAACAGCTTTTTTAAAAGCAAACATCTGAGTACTAACCACAGGCCAGGCCATTGTTCTTTGCACTGCATTTGTTATCTCACTTAATCCTTACCCCTCCAACCCTGCAAGAGCTTACCATGATTATACTACTTTCATANAACAGAACAGAACACTCAGATACACAAAGGATAAGCAATGTGCCCAAGACAATATACCTACAAACAACACACCAGGATTATATCTAAGTTCTTAAATTTCCTACCTTTTAAAAAATATATTTTTCAGGCTGGAGAGATGGCTCAGCAGATAAGAGCACTGACTGCTCTTCCAGAGGACCTGAGTTCAATTCCCAGCAACCACATGGTGGCTCACAACCATCTATAATGAGATCTGGTGCCCTCTTCTGGCCTGCAGGCATACATGCAGACAGAATGCTGTATACATAAATAAATCTTTGTGTGTGCGTGTGCGTGTGTGTGTGTGTGTGTGTGTATGTGTATTTGGGCATGGTGGTGCACGCCTTTAATCTCAGCACTCAAGAGGCAGGCGGTTGGAGACCAACCTGGTCTACAAAGTAAGTTCCAGGACAGCCAGAGCTGTTACACAGGGAAGCCCTGTCTAAAAAAACTGATAGATTGATAGATGGATGGATGGATAGATGGATAGATGAACAGATGGATGGATGGACAGATGGAAAGATGATTGGTAGATAGATAGATAGATAGATAGATAGATAGATACATACATACATACATACATACAATATTTGCACTGGTTCACTGTTGAAAAAGATAGAAAGTGAAGCCTATCATTCATGTCCTTCATCAATCTTCTTATTCTCTGCNCACCTCTGAACCTACAGTAACTACTGTTACTACTTGTTTCAATACATCTATAAGTCAATATAAACAAATTTATCTAACTTTCTACACTACATTCTTCTACATCTTCCATATCTTAGTATATTAGATGTCTTCCCATTCCAGTCCTCAATCACATAGCACTGTATTACATTATAATGGTTGGATAAATTATAATTTTGCCAGTTTCCAAAAGAAAGACAAAAGTTATTTCTAATCTCCATAAAACGCTGTTGCAATACAAATGTAGCTATTGGGTAGCAGCCCAGAAACTAGACTTTTCAGATAAAAAGCACAGTGCTGTCAATTCTTCATCTAGGTCACACACACTTTTTTACACTGACCCCGAGTTATTACTCGTTTTATTGTTATTATAAAGGATGTCTTCTATTATTTCATTGAACTTATTTTCACTGTGTTGGGGATGAATGAATGAATGAATGAGTGAATATGCCACATATGTGTAGGTACCTCTGGAGAGACCAGAGTGGTCACTGAGACTCCCAGGAGCTGGGGTTACTGTGGAAGAGCAGCAAACGCTCTTAAGCCCTGAGCCATCTCTCAAGTCCTATCCTTCCTTGCATCCTTTTCCCACCCACAAAAACAAGCAGGGCTGAGCACAATGTCGTAAGCCTGTAATCCCATCGCAGTCATTTAAGGTCAGTCTAGGCCGAACAGCAAGACCCCATCCAAACAATAAAAAAAGGGGTGAAAGCAGATTTTTAAGACTTTTGGGTAATACAGAAAGGATTTAACGGTGCCTGACACATAATGGTGGTTATTATTAGTTTTGAATATAAGCATTGTATTTTTAAAATAGTTCATTAAGTTTCCCATATGTTCCCCCATACACTGCCATATCAACTACATGTATGCTTTCTTCCTTATTTCTACTTTCCTCCTTATTACTTACTCAACTGCTCACCCAAGTATACATGTGAACCTATGTTCATGCAAAGATAACCAATTAGCTTTTTACATATTACTCTTCAAGATAAGTGTTGAATGGGCTGGGAGAGGTGGCTCAGTGGTTAAGAGCATGTACCACTCTTCCAGGGAACCTGAGTTCAAGTCCCGGAACCTACACCAGTTGGCTCACAGCCACTTTTAACCCCCATTCCAGGGGCATCTAACAACTCTGGCCTCTATGGGCACTTGCACATATCTACACGTAGACAACACAATCAAAAAATTAAATAAAAAACTATTAAAAAGGTAATTATAGTTTCATGAGGTTTATTACTGTTAGGATGTAATGAATAGCAAATACTTGATCACAAAGTATGTATATAGTAATTTGTAAGTACTTGGGATCAATTCAGGGCAACAATCTGAGCTCTGCACTCAACATGACAGTCTTTGTGTGGCTGTTTGCCAGTCAGGGTTTCTCTGTGTAGTCCTGGCTGTAGTGGAACTCAGATATCTGCCTGCCTCCCCNACCCAAGTGCTGGGATTAAAGGCATGCGCTGACACCACCGAGCTTGCATGAGTCTTAAAAAGAAATCAAACCACCAATTCTACTAATGATAGTAAGCAAAGCAGCCAAATTCTCTTTGAGCTGTTGTTTTCAGATGCTCCCAACTCCGCTCACAAGGACCTCTTTTGGCCTTACTCTAATTCCTTCCCTCTTCTATTTTCATGTCACAAAACAGTATTACATCAAAAGAACTCTCGCCCACTCCAACAATACACACAGTTTATAATTATGATTACCTCAACTACTACTAACCCAGAAAGAAGCATCAAGCCAAACACAGTAATTAACTTGATAGGGCTGCGTTTGTTCAACAATAAGCAAATAAGCCTATTAACAAAATTCAAACAATCAAGGTATCAGACAGTGTGGGAGCCCACAGAGGCTTCCTAGTGAGAAATTACTCAAGNTCAAAGAATCTGAGCTTGCTCAGGGCTGCCTAAGGAGATGATTTGATCACGGGAGTGGTTACCAGGTGTTTGGAAGGGTCTACACTCGGCTGTGCAGTGTGCTTTGATCTAGCAAAGGGCGAGGTCTTTTGCTCCTCCCCTTGGCATTGTTATAAAAAGCCCTTTTGAATAAATGGAAAAGGCCATTGGGTTTTGATCCAGGTCCTCCCNAAGCTATCCTGTGTTTCTGTATTTCCTCTCGTCATCTAGGTCTCTTTCTACCTAATATTTCTTATCCCTCTCTCCTCCTCATAAGAACCCTTCAAAAGGTGGGAGCAGGACTCCAACAAGATGGTACCTGACTGCGGTAGTTTGAAAGAAAATGGTCCCCAAAGGAAGTGGCACTATTGGAAGGTGTGGCCTTGGAGGAAGTATGTCACTATGGAAGTGGGCTTTGGGGCCTCATCTATGTTCAAGCCACTGCTAGTGAGACAGACCACTTCCTGTAGCCTGTGAGTCAAGATGTAAGAACTCTCAGCTCCTTCTCTAGCACCATGTCTACCTTCATGCTGCCTTGGTTCCCGCCATGACAGTAACAGACTAAACCTCTCAACTGTAAGAAAGTCACCACAATTAAATGTTTTTCTTTATAAGAGTTGTCGTGGTCATGGTGTCTCTTCACAGCAATAGAAACCTAAGACACTGACATTTTCATTTTATCACTTTATAAAAAATTCAACTTTGAAAAAACAGATAAAACTAGGCCTGTGGCTCAAANCTGTAATCTCAGAATTTGGTAAACTGAGACAGGAGGGTAGCCATGAGTACCAGGCATCTCAAAACAAACGAACAAAAAAATAATAAAATAGAAAACAGATAAAGCAGACAGTCATTTATGACACTTTAAATTTACAGGTTACTTTAAATTTACTAGGTACTTTTAACAGTTTCCAAAGGTTGACTCTCAACCAGAAATAATAGCTATGTTATTAATTACTTAATACACTGGAATAATGGAAAAATTTACAGCCTACCTAATACACCTAAGGGAAAGCAAAACTGGAAATAAACACTTGATGCTTTTAGTCATGATTTTCTCCCTTTTTTTTTTTTTATTCCTTACTGTCCACTAAATAATGCTACCACAGTCACAATAAAATTTACCTTACCAGAATCATCTCTCTTCAAACAGAAGAGGTAACAGTCCTAATCATGCCACATCCTCTATTTCCAATCAACGACTCCACCTGGGATCATAGCTGGCTCTTTATCATTACTGACATACAATTCACGTCCATCAAGTTAACAATGTCTGTCCATCTTTGGTCTGCCAAGTCTCTCCTGACCTACGTGACCCTTCCTTGTTTAAAGAACTACAAGCACAGCTAAACTAGTTACTTTCCAATTCTCCTTTCTTCAGTTCTTCCTTTATAAAACCAGTAATTCCTGTTAAAAACTATTTGCCCACTAACCAGATTAAAATCAAAACATCAACTATATAGTTCGACCTGCTGTAAACACAGTAGTAAATCATATTACAAGTACATATGCTCACAACAACATTGTCTGTAAATCAAAGTTCCAAAATACATTCATTTGACAAGCTTCTGATATAATGAACACTGTATGGGATTTTATGTTCCCTGTTCTCAGACATTCCAGCTAAGTGGATTTCCATTCCATTCCCAACAAGGTATCAAACCTTGTTTTTAAATTAAATTTTAAATCTTGTCGTTTTCAAGATTTACTAATTTATTACGTATACAGTGTTCTGCCTGCATGTACACCTTCATGCCAGAAGAGGGCACCAGATCTCTTATATTGATGGCTCTGAGCCATCATGTGGTTTCTGGGAATTGAACTCGAATGTCTAGAAAGACCTCTGAGCCATCTACCCATCTTTGTATTTGGGATTTTCTGAGACAGGATCTAACTGTGAAGCCTTAACTAGCACAGAATTTCCAAAACAGATCAGTCTGGACTCAAGTTTGAGGCCTGGGATAACAAATGTGAGCTACCATGCTCAGCTATTCTATACAATCATTCATCTGTGAACGACATTGCTGCATCCTCACATGCACTCCTATAATTTGTGTGTTTTATTTTCCTTACACGACTTTTAAACGATGTTCATTAGATTGTACCCAGAAGCCTAACAAATGAATGTATTCTGTAACTTTCATGCACAGAAACATTCTCATGATCATATGCATTTGTGAAACTACAACTGTGTTTAACATTTAAAAAATAAAAGTTAGGGGTTTGGAGAGGTGGCTCAGAGGTTAAGAGCACTGGCTGCTCTTCCAGAGGTCCTGAGTTCAATTCCCAGCAACCACATGGTGGCTCACAACTATCTGTAATGAGATCTGGTCCCTCTTCTGTATACATAATAAATAAATGTTAAAAAAAATAAATAAAAGTTAGCTGTCTGTTATAGATATATTAAAATTACAGGTTCTGGTTTTTTTTAAGAAATAGAGATGTAAACAAGTACTAAAATGATTAATGTACAGTCATGTCAGATAAATATATATGGAGAGAGATGGAAATAATTTTTTTTAATCTTGAATGTTAAATTATCACTAGTTAATATTCTAAAAAATTTTTGAATATTTTATTTTGTGTGTAAGTATTTTGCCTACATGTATGTCTGGGCACCACATGCATGCCATGGGAAGTGACCACCCAAGGAGGCCAGAAGAGGGTGTCTGATTTCCCCAGGGAACTGGAATTACAGATGGTTGTAAACCACCATGCAGGTGCTAGAAATCAAACCCTGGTCCTCTGGAAGAACAGCCTCTGGAAGAGGTGCACTTAAAGGGTGAGCTATCACTCCAGCCCCTCAACATTTTTTTTTAATACAGAGAATAATTTACTGATTATTCATTTGTCACTGAAAACAGGTTGAGAAAAAATACATTCCCAGTTNGTAGTCAGAAACATAAGTAAAGAAAGGATTCAAATGAGAATACTTTTTTTTTTAAAGATTTATTTATTATGTATGCAGTGTTCTGCTTGTATGTATGCCTGCCAGCCAGAAGAGGGCACCAGATCTCATTACAGATGGTTTCGAGCCACCATGTGGTTGCTGGGAATTGAACTCAGGACCTCTGGAAGAGCAGCCAGTGCTCTTAACCTCTGAGCCATCTCTCCAGCCCCCATGAGAATACTTTTGCATGATGTCATTGCACTTGATTTTTTACCTTATAGTTGCCAAATTTTCTATCAAGAATGTGTACTACTTTTGTAACCAGAAAAAAATATGAAAAACTAAAACTGTATTTCAGAATTGTATGATAACAAAGGGAAAAAAAATCAGTCTAAATTTGTATATTAATAAAGAAGCTAGGAGCTGGGGCACAGTATAATGGTAGTGCTGGTCTATTATATTATACATAAGACTCTGGGCTCTATCTCTAGCACTTCAAATAACAACAAAAAAGCATTAGTTTTAAATAATATGTGGAAAATATGTTACTAAAGAGTCCTAAAAATGCAAAAATAAATTATACCAAGCTAGAAAATAAGACAGAAGAGTAAGTCCAGGTAAATAAAATTTTGGAAGCTCTAATGGTCAAGAAATTTCCCTTTTATAACTAGAACAAATTGGTTTTGATTTTGTTGGTGAGAGTGTATCTCTACATAACCCAGTGTGCCACCTTCCAATTCTTGATCCTTTCTGCTGCAACCTCCCAGTGCTAAAATTAGAGGTAGGCACATCTAGCAAATTTTTGTATACTGATTACACACAGCACCATTTTCCTTGCATGTATTACTGCCTTGTTTTCTATCGACAAAGAGTAAGTCCAGAGAAACAGAAAGGAGAGAAAAAGAGGCTTGCATATGGCTATTTATTTTCCTACACTATCACACCCAAATAAACCCTTGTAACAATGTTTGAGTACACCTTCTGTATCAAGAGTTAAAAAAAAAAAATTCAACAATATACTTTATAGTTTAGGAAAATGAAAGTTACTTTTATTTCTTGAAAACAATTTTAAAAATACATGGAATGCATGAGAATCATGCTATATTTATATAACATACTGAGAACAATGGAAACCTAATAATCCTTAAGAAGTCTCTAAGTATGAATAGGTGTGGGATGGGCTGGAGAGATGGCTCAGAGGTTAAGAGCACCAACTGTTCTTCTAGAGGTCCAGAGTTCAATTCCCAGCAACCATATGGTGGCTCACAACCATCTATAATGAGATCTGGTGCCCTCTTCTGGCATGCAT
>LZPO01027374.1:176349-193531 GCA_001675575.1 Neotoma lepida
TCTGTATTGAATGGTCATCCAGTTCCTGATGCCATGTTGGAAGATTAGAAACTTTAGGAAGTAGGCCCAGTTGGAAGAAGTAGGTTGTTGGGAGTAGTTTAGAAGGTGACACTTGATGCTAACTCAGCCTTGTTGTCCCTGCTTCCTGTCCGGCATGAAGTGAAAGGCCTGTCTAACTCACATTCCTGCTGCCATAATGTTCTGCCCAAGTGCATGGGGTCAAGTAACCAAGGACTGAGCCCCCTGAAACTGTGAGCCAAGACAACTCTTCCTCCTTTATGTTGTTATCTAAGGTATTTTGGTCACAACTACACAAAAGTAACAAATGCCTGGGTTAGCATGATAAAGTGGATATAAAGAGGCCACACTGGGAATTCTCTCCCAGAAAGTTTGAGCAGTCATCTTACTTAGCAAGACTTATTTTTGTGAAGATCTGAAGGTGGATGATTTTGGGGATCACAGAAGTCCCATAGTGGAGCCAGGTTGGGAATGCATATTTGTAATCCCAACACTCAGGAGATGGAGGTAGGACCAAAAGTTCAAGGTCAAGCTGGGCTACAGAACAAGTTTCAGGCCAATCTGGGATTCGTAGTAAGATCCTATCTCAAGGACCTGCAGGAAGATGACTCAGCAAGTAGAGACACCTGCCACCAAACCTGATGACCTGAATTTAATCCCTGGGAACTACCTAGTGGAAGGAGAGAACTGACTCCTACAAGTTGTCCTCTGACCCCCACAAGCATGCTATGGCAGGAATCCTCCCCCATGCAAATAATTTTTATAAATATAATAAGACCCCCTATTGATTAAAAAACAAACAAACAAATAAGAATCCATGATAGAGAATGGCCCAATGTGTTCACAGAATAGAAAGACCAAGGAGGCTGAAACAGAAGGAAAGAAAGAGAGAGATGAGAAAAGAGAGTCAGGGCTGAAAACGCAGATGAGGAGGTGGAGGTGTGCTTGACACTGAGGCACCAGGTAAGATGCCGAGAGAGCACACAGAGCTGCCCTGGGCTCTGTGACTGCTTCAAGAGCACCTAAGGCACTGTCCTTGATGAGGCAGACCTCTCCTTGTGGAGATAGAATTCTAAGAGTTTACAATCCAGTGAAATCAGTGAGACAAACAGAATTTCAGAACAGAGACTCAGTGAGGATCCTCGATCATCAAAGCTGTCATGACATAAGATAGATCTTTTTCTTAAAGGTGAAGTCAGAAAGCATACCGTCGGTGGTAAGTATAGCCTGGTGTGGAAAGTGGTATCTGCTGAGTTGAATGTCGATGGATGAGTTATATTTATAGAAAAGCAGAGAAGAGAGGGAAGAACCTGGACCGAGGTTTGGATACCAGGATGACTGTGAGTTGTTTATGCAACAGTAGAGAACAGCTCGACTGTGGAAAGTAGGTAAACAGACGTGATTTCTAGAGTGAGCCTTAGAATCCTGCTTCATCAAGTGGTGGGAGGGAAGAGTTAAGCCACTCGGGGGTTAAGTGTATCTTAGAGTCCCCTCTACATTGACACCTGGTGCTTCTCCTCATCCTCACTTTGGAGCTCCAGTGTTCTGTTGTGTGGCTATATCTTTNTTTTTAATTTTTAAAATTTATTTATATTTTATGTATGAATGCTCTGTTTACATATGTATTTGAAGATCAGAAGAGGGCACCAGAACTCATTACAGATGGTTGTGAGTCGCCATGTGGTTGCTGGGAATTGAACTCAGGACCTCTGGAAGAGCAGTCAGTGCTCTTAACTGCTGAGCCATTTCTCCAGGCCCTGTGTGGCTGTATCTTGGCTTGGAGAAGATACACTGACCTAATGATGGACAGTTATCTTGTTTCCAATCACTTGCTCTTACAATGAGTAGCCTGTGGGTCTATCATTTTGTCTGTCTCCAAGTCTCTCCATGCATAGATTCCAATAAGATTGTTGGTTCCAAGAATAAAATGTATCTGTAATTTTAGCATCACTTCCAGCATCCTTTCATAAGAATGATATTATCTTTCATTGTCACTAAAATGTATGAGAGTGCTCAACAGATTTGTCCAAAATGGTTATGTGAAAAATTCTATTTCTGTTTAATTTTAATATTCATCTTTCTTATCGTGCACTTCCACATTTTAAATATTTTTTCTTTTTTTTAAAGATATATTTTAAAAATTATGTGTATGTGTCTGTGCATATAAATGCAGGTGGTCATGGAGGCCAGAAAAGTGTGTTAGATCCCCTGGAGTTGGAATAGTTACAAGCAGTTATGAACCACCTGATATGGATGCTGGGATTGAACTGCAGTCTGCTGCAAGAGCAATATGCACTCTTAACCACCGAGCCACCTCTCCAGCCCCTAAATATTTCATACATTATTTTGTAGAAACTTTTGGGGCCCCCAAAAACCAACTCATATGCTATATGTAGTAAAAGGTTCTAATTTTAAGTATATAGAATTAAACTAAAAGACCAGCCAGGCATGTGGCCCATACTTTCAGTCCCAGCACTCAGTAGGCAGAGGCAGGTGGATCTTTGAGTTTGAAGCCAGTCTGGTCTTAGTGAGTTCCAGGCCATGCAGGGATACATAGTAAGACCCTGTTTCAAACTAACAAATCATGCATTACCCATGGAAACATTTAACTTGGGCTGTTTGCTATGGCTAGGCCAGTCCTGGGTAAAATAGTAACAAAGTGAATGAATTTTCTTATAGTGTCAGATACAATGTAAGCGCATCTGACATTGTAAATACTTATTACCTTTTTGGTGCCCTCTGGATAAGATGGAGTAGCACTTGGTGCACGCTACAAAAATTCAGGAAGAAGTGAACATCTGTATCACAGTCCTAGCTTTGTGATTGATAGTGTCTGTTTTCTCAATGTCTCTCGGTTGTCTAATTCTTTTAAAAAAAAAATTGTGTGTATATATGTGGGTTTGTATGCTGGAGTGTAGTGCCCGTGGAGGACAGAAGAACCTCAGATCCCCTGGAGCCAGGATCCCAGGTGATTGTGAGCTACCTGACCCGAACGCTCAGAACCAAACTGGGGGCCTCTGCAAACGCGGTAGGAACTCTTAACCTCTGAGCCAGCTCGCCTGTGTCATTTTCGACAGGAGTCACTTTCCGATTTCCGGAGTAAAATATCAGTGTGGTTTGAACATTGCCAACTCTTCTCACTGTTGCAAATCGAACAATACCCAAACAAAGGATTGTTTAATATTCTGACTTAAAGTTTGTCAGTTTCTTTCCCCAAAAATCTCTGGAGCCATCTCTGCTATTGAATCTTTGACGTTATTTAGTTTTGTTTGGTTTGGTGTGGTGTTTGTTCTAGTTGTTTTGAGGCGAGGTCTGCTGTAGCTCAGGCTGACCTCCGATTCACTGAGTAGCCTAGGATGGACCTTGAACTCCTGACTCTGCTACCTCCAGCTCCTGAGTGCTGAGATTACAGGTAAATTCGACCCTGCCTAACAGCTTTCCTTGTGTCTGATGGCCATATCCTCCTCCTTGCAGGTGGTATTGTGAAGGCAAGGAGCTTGAAAATTCTCCAGACATTCACATCGTGCAGGCAGGAAACCTGCACTCGCTGACCATAGCTGAGGCCTTTGAAGAGGACACAGGACGATACTCGTGCTTTGCTTCCAACATCTATGGGACAGACTCAACTTCGGCTGAGATTTACATAGAAGGTAAAGCTAACTACTTCTGGAGCATGACACACACTCTCAAAATATAATTATGTGTAATTAAATAAACATTTGCTGAGGGCCTATTCTACCCACCTAGACACTGGAAATAATAGGCATGAATCAAGTAGACAAAAATCTTTAGATGGATGATGATGTGCTGATGAATTTACATTATGATGGGAGAAACTGCAGACAGATGAGATACATGGTGATAAATCACAACATCACAAAAGAAATAGAAAAAATGAATAGGAGTGTGTGTGTGCGTGCATGCATGCGTGCGTGTGTGTTGGTAGTCATTTTGATTAGGTGACCAAAAAAGACCTTACTAACCAGATGACATTTGAAGGAAGACCTGGAGGAAGCTAAGTAGTGGTCACAGGAGAGTCAAGGGGAAATCACTCTAGGCAGAGAACTCAGCAAATGCAGTAGCCCTGGGTGAGAGAACATCAGTCTTGAGGTAGAAATAAGCCAGTGTGTTGGGCCAGCAAGATGCCGCATAATAAATATAAAAGCCTGGGACCTGAATTTGGTCACTGGTACCCACAGTGGGAGGACAGAACCAATTCCCAAAAGTTGTCAATTGACCTCCACGAATGCCACACACACACACATACATACACACACACACACACACACACACACACACACACACACACACTAATAATAGTAATCATGATAAACAAAAACAACTTTAATAAAATAGGAAAATTTGCGCTAACATGGCCAGAGTAGAGCAAGCAAGGCTGAAAGCAATAGGAAGTGAAGCCTGCAGTTCAAGATGAGGTTGAGGTGGAGGGAGGCAGGTGAGCAGATTCTAAGTCCTTGTCAGTCATTGCAAGGGCTTTGCTTCTGAGTAACACAGGAAATTCTGGAAGGTTCTGAGAAGAGATTGGCATAATCTGACTTATCCTCGCTGCTGATTGAGAAAATGCACTGTGGGGAGTCAGGGATAGAAGTCTGGTGACCCCTTGAGAGCTTTGGGGTGGCATTTGCAACAGTACCAAACAGGAGTAATTTTAAACGAGAAATCAATGTGTAGTCCTCAGCTGTCTATTAAGCTTTTATTCCTGTTTGCTTCATCCTCTGAGGACCGTTCTCTAGCACTTTTTCTTGCCTCCATAATACCTTAGGTATGCCTTCCTCGAGCACTTACATATCATATGATCATGGACTAAACACTCATTTGCCGAGAAGATTGCAGGGCCCAAACGGTCTCATTCCTCTTTATCTCTGATAATTTCCACAGAACTAAGCACATATTGAATATTCGACAGACATTTAGTGAGTAAATACATGGACAGGAATGTGTTCCATGTTTTTAGCCTCAAGTTTTTGTAGTGTAATAAATACCTCCAGGTTTAGCTCTACTGTGTATTCCTGGAATTTCCTATCTTGAGAAATAAATCTAGGACCTGGGAGGAGAACTGAGATTGGATCACTGTCTGTCTTTCCATTCTGGCATCTGGACATCAAATATTCCCACTCCCAAGATGGAGGGTGACTTGTTAATATTAGGGCAGGACGGAAGAGCACCCACCCACACCTGCAATGTTTGGAATCCGGAATAATCCCCCTTTCACCCACTCATGGAGGACTTATGAGACCAGGGAATGCCTGCAAAGACTGCCCTGTTAGTCCAAAGATCTCAGCAGGTGTTTTGCACACTGGAATTCAGAACTCGGCCCTGTTCATTTGAGCTGTATCACTCACTGGGCACATGCCCTTGATAGACTCCTTTGGCTTCTTAGAGTCACTCTCTCCTTTGCCAGATTGGATGTTCATGTGAGGAACCACTAGGTTCCTTCCTGAGCCTGAGATTCTTTTTTAGGTCTTCAAAATGCCTAGGAATTTGTTTAATAAATTATCACCTTACAAACCCCATCTCTTGGTTTTATTTCTCTAGGTGTGTCTTCCTCTGACTCAGAAGGGGACCCTAACAAAGAAGAGATGAATCGGTAATTCTAATAGCCTACACATCCCCAAACCCCAAGAGAAGCCCTGATTAATGTCTAGAACTTGAAGGAGGTGGTTCCATGGTAGATCCTAACATTATAAGAAACCATATATGTGCATATACATGGGAAGAGCTGGGCAAGACTCATTTGTTTTTGCTTAAATCCTGTCCAGCAGATTAATTTGAATCTTCCTGATATGTAAAAAATGAAATGCCACTTATGAAATATTATCATATTTTTATCTATAGGATTAAAAAATATAAGCCAATAACTTTTAAAATACATTTTTAAATAGTACTTATAAAACTAGGTATGATGGAACGGACCTGTAATCACAACACTTAGGAGGCTGAGACAGGAGGATTGCCGTGAGTTTCAAACAATATAAATGTCTTGGCAAGTCATAGGTTTTTTTGTTAAACAGCGGTACGGAATAAAGTTTTATCTACCTAGTTATTACTTTTTACAATCTTGATTGAGTTCCTACTATGGCCCAGGTACCGCGCTAGGTGCAGTGGACACCAAGAAAAATCCCAGGCTTNCTGCCTGATTAAGATTCAAGGTCTAGTCGAGGGACATGTACAGGAAGTATGGCAAGAAATGNACAAGAGAGATAAGGAGCAGTGGAACCCGGCCACGTATAGGCCATGCCCATGATAGTACACCATTGATCAGGGAAGTAGAGAGAGAGCAAGAAAGGCTTCACAGAGCTCTCCCCACAGAAGGGANGCTCCAGGAGGGAAGAAATCACGTTTTATTCCTCAAACGTTCTGTGNGTCTTCCCTTGCAAGAGCTTGCTTTTAGCTCTTTTGTGCTTATGAACATTAGTAAGTAAAGGATTTCTCTCTCACCTTTTACCCTTTCTATCATCATTCACAAGGCCTTTGTCCCATCCTCCTCCTGTGTCTCTTTGCCATCACCTCCTTAAGGCTCTTCCTCTCTGCCCCAGTCTCTCTCTCTTTTGTAGACTTTGAAGTGGTACCAATTGTTCTCAAACAGATCATTCTGGTCTCATCGTGTTCCAGGCTTAGAAAAGATTATCTGAAGCCAGGTAGTGGTGCAGACCTTTAATCCCAGCACTCAGGAGGCAGAGACAGGTAGCTCTCTGTGAGTTCAAGGCCAACCTGGTCTACAGAGTGAGTTCTAGGCCAGCCAAGGCTATACAAAGAAACCCTGTCTTGAAAAAAAACAAAACAAAAACAAAGGAAAAGGAAAGATTAGCTGTAGAAAAACAAAACCAAACATGAAACAAATANCATTTTAAAAAAATCTTCAGTGGCCTCCATCCAAAGCTGTATTCAGGAGAATGTCAACCAGGCTACCCTCTGTCCCCCTGCANCAGGCTTTCCAAGTGGCTGGTACCTCATTCAAACAGCACAGCGTTCGTTCATTCTTCTCTCTTCCTTCAAACTGTGCACCTTGTGGGATTCCCTGTTGTGAAATTCCTACTCCTCGTCCACACCCAGTCTGAATGTTCCCTCTCTGGATTCCGTAATCAACTCCTGCTCAGCCACACACTCATCGCCCCTCTCTCACCCCTCCCCACCCCCAGCTCCTGCTACAAAGGCTCAAAGGCCAATGAGTATGAGTTTTTGTCTACAAGTTTCACTAAGTGAAAGNGATCTCATTTATTCGTTTGCTTTAAATTTACGGTACCCGCAAAGATTTTCNCTTCAGTTGTACATAACAGAGACCAAATTAACTGTGACTTAAACAACACGGATTTCTGTTTCTCACGTACATACAGATCAGGATTTGCCTGGCAAATGGGCTTCTCAGTCTACTAGGGACCAGTATGAGACATCGTAGGTCTCCGGTGGCCAGACCCAGCTTTCTGCTTCACCTCATGCTGACACACGGCCCCGTCTCCTTAGCACTAAAGGAAAGAGTGAAGAACACACAAAACCTTTTTTCGAGTCATCTCTCTTAAGTTGCACACATCACTCTCCCTCGTGGCCCATGTCCAGAAAGTCATCATAGNGACACACCTAGCCAGAGTGAAGGTTAGGAAATACTCTTTATGGAGTATGGAGTAGCCGTGGTGTGATAAAAAGGTGACTCTCCTATCGCAGAGGGAAGAGTGGAGACAACAGCAGGCCGTGTAATTTCACTTCTTAGAGCACACGCTGCCTGTCTGGGGGGTAGAATTCATTCTGTGTCCTTATGTCCTCCTCAGTTGTACAGAGATTCCACAGGCATCTATACTGATCCNGGTGAGAGCAAGGACATGCTAAGCGTCTGATGGGAGTTATCTCTTTAACCCTCCTAAAAGACTTACGGGATGTAAATGATTATTTACCCATTTTAGAGATGAAGAAACTGAGAGGCAACATCTAGACCAAAGAAAGGGTAGCCTACTGTGAGTGGTCATGTGTCTCCAAGGGCCATAGGTGAAAGGCCCATGTTCAAGATGTTGAGGGGGCCTTTAAGCGCAGCACTTCGTGTTTCCCAGTGTTCTTTCAGACAACCAGAATCTTCTACCCAAAGGGCTGCCTTTCCCTCTGCCTTAGGCTCTCTCTCTTGCTAGGCTCTGTGGCCAGATCCTCACACCTCTATCTTCCTTGTAAAACTAATTTTCCTTCTGCATCCTTCTCATGAGTACTTCCTGATTCAACTCTCTTTAAGTTAAAATATATAAATCTGAAGAGCTTGTCCACTTCAAGATATTTCTACTTTATGCCAGGGCAAAATCCCAGAAGCAAAGATGTATAAAGCCTGGCCTCTTTATTTTTTTTTTTTTCCTTGCTCCAAATGAAAAGAGGAGGATCTGGGGACGTAGGTCGGTTGATGGAGTACTTGTGCGGTGCACAAAGCCCTGGATTTGATTTCCCAGTACCACGTTCAAGAGGTATGGTGGCTCACACCTGTAATCTGAGCACTCAGAAGGTAGAGGCAAAAGGACCAGAAGTTCAAAGTCCCCCTCAGCTACATAGCCAGTTCAAGGCCAGCAGAGAGAAAGAAGAAAACAGAGAGTAGAAAGAGAGAGGGAAAGCCAAATTTAGTGGTGCAGACCTTTAATCTCAGTACTTGAGAAGTAGAGGCCAGTGGACCACTGTGGCTTCAAGGCCAGCCTGGCCTACAGAGTGAAACCCTGTCTCCAGAAAGAAAGGAAAAAATAAAGAAAGGAGAGGGGGAGAAGAAGAAAGAAGAAAAGGACAAAGAAATGAGAAGTACAATNGAGACAGTGGCAGCAAAATAGAACTTTAAAAATTGTCCCCAGCCTGTGCTGTGCCCCCGTCCCTTGGGAATCTCAGGTCACTGTTGATACGTCTGACTCATTGGCTGTACCCCAGGCAAAGAATCCAAGGCTAAGAATGTCGTCTTCCTGTGCATATTGCCCAACAGAATGTGTAGCAACGAAACATTGTTGAATACTTGTAGAATACTGTCAAAGACTTGATAGATCCGACAGCAAGCGGTACTGACATTACTGGTTCTGCTGACTTTCACCAGCAGTCACATTTCTGTTTTATAATCTATATTTTAATAANTTCTCAGAATCCAGAAGCCCAATGAGTTGTCGTCTCCTCCCACTACCTCTGCAGCCATTCCTCCAGTAGCCCAAGGCCAGCCCAGAGTGTCCACCGTCCAGCAGGTACATGAAGCTAGGTCGAACACAAGTGACCATGACCACCTTGCATGGCAAGGTCATGCTCCTCTGTTGTAATCTGTCTGTCATTAAGATAACNGCTTTGTCCTTCTGCTGCATGAGCTCATTGCTTCCGATGGCTTTGGGAACCTAGTCTCCTCCTTCGGAAAACATCATAGGAAAAGGGAACCCTTGACAAGTTAGTCTCTGGCGCTTTTTGTAAAAAGTGCCAATCATATGTGAACCAATGGGTGTACATATTAACTTTGCTTCATGGGACTTGGAATAATTCTACTCCCTAAGGCAAGCAGGAAGTCAGTTTTTACAAAAAATAAACAAGNCTCACATTTTTCAAGTTGATGATAATGTTTATTATAAAACAATGTATAGATGCATATTAAGTAAAAACTTTAATCAGAGCTGGAGAGATGGCTCAATGGTTAAAATGGATTATTACTTTTGCAGAGGACCCAAATTCAATTCCCAGCACCTACTTTGGGCAGCTCACAACCAACCATAATTTTAGTTCCTGGGGATCCAGCTGCCTCTTCTGGCATCCAAGGGTACCTACAGGCATATGCACAAACAGAGATACATACCTATACATATAATTAAAACTAAAATAAAACCTTTAAAAAACCCAGCAACTATAGTCAAGCTTGTATCTCTACACTCCTATCCTCAGAAGAATCTCCTGTCAAAAGTAATAATTCCTAGGAGAGACTTCCAGGCACTTTCTACTCATATATAAAAATATTCGCCGGGCGGTGGTGGCGCACGCCTTTAATCCCAGCACTTGGGAGGCAGAGGCAGGCGGATCTCTGTGAGTTCGAGGCCAGCCTGGGCTACCAAGTGAGTTCCAGGAAAGGCGCAAAGCTACACAGAGAAACCCTGTCTCGAAAAACCAAAAAAAAATATATATATATATATATATATATATACATATATATATATTCATGAATGCATGTACTGTAAAACATGAAATCATACTTTCTAAATGTATTTGCTGCATGTCAATAATAATCTAATAATCTAAATAAATATATTTTGATGTATTGATCTACAACTTTAAAAATATTGAGGATTACTTCTCTAACCTCTTCAGTAATGCAGAGGGTCAACTTTGAGTCCAAATCCATTGGTCTTTAAACAGTGATTGGGTAGCCCCAGGGACTTGATGAGCCTTCTTCAGATTAGGGCTAGTTACCTGGACCCATATGGTGTGGGGGAAGTATAATTTTATAGCCAGCCTGACCTAGGAAGAAATGCAATCGGTTCAGTCAACAACCTCAAGTCTAAGATTCATGAATTTAGAAAACACTGGTCTTTTGATTTGAGATTAATTTTATATAACAAAGTCTGTAGATTTGTTATCTCAGTCTATCCCTGCAGCGACCTTGGTGACAATGAATGTATTGTTGATGCCCTTCTTACAGTGTCAGAGCCCTACCAACTATTTGCAAGGACTGGATGGCAAGCCTATCATCGCAGCTCCAGTGTTTACAAAGGTAATCAAATAAGACTTCTTTCTGTCAGGGCTTCAAACACCAGGGAACCCAGACAAAGGACCTAAGATCCTCTGATTTTATCTCAGGATTTGTCTTTTGAAAGGACAGTGAAGGGCTTAAGGGTTTCTGTGTTTGGGTAGTTTCTATGGTTTCATGTCTGGTCCCAGGTTTATTTATTTTATTTTACTTTTTGAGATGGGATCTCACATATCCTAGGCTGGCCTTGAACTTGCTATGTAATTTAAGATAACCTTGAACTTCTGATCCTTTTTATCTCAACCTCTTGAGAGCTGGGATTACAGGTGTATACTGCTACACTCAATTTATTCATTGCTAGGAATTGAACTCAGAGCCTTGTGTGTACCAGGCAAACACTGTCAGTCAAGCTACATCCCCAGTCTCTCTCTGAGGATTTCTTTTCTTCTTTTTCAGATTTCTTTTCTTCTTTTTTCTTCTCTTTGCTTTTTTTTTTTTAAACTAAAACAGTTGACAGTTTTATTTTTATATTTCACAATACATGTGAAAACTGTACCCTTTTTTTTCAAGACAGGGTTTATCTGTGTAGCCCTGGCTGTCCTGGAACTCACTCTGTAGACCAGGATGGCCTCAAACCTCATGTAGATCTGCCTGCCTTTGCCTCCTGAGTGCTGGGATCAAAGGTGTGTGCTTTTACCAATGCCCAGCTGCAAACTGCACTTTTTACCTGACTTCTCCCCTCCAAAACTATTCTCTCCATTAGGAAGGGGAAAGTCTTCCTTGTCATGCAGCTAGAAAACACTCAGGTTCAGCACCGTGATCACCTGGTGAAATGGAATAAGAAATACAAAACTGATTAAAGAACCTTTCTGCTCTTATCTGTCTGGCTGAGTCATGTCAGGCCGAGTGGGCACCATCACAGGGCGAGCAGGAGGTCTCATCATTGGAGGCCCAGGCATCATGGGCATGTGGCCTCTCATGGTTGGCCTCATTCCTGGAGCAGGAGGGCCACTCATTGGCATCATGAGTGGGCCTGGCATTTGGGGTGCAGGCATCATGCCAGGGCAAGGAGGACCCAGGAGACTGGGGAGAGGCTGGATCATGGTCCCAGCAGGAGGAGCAGAGAATGGAGCTGAAGGCATCTTTCTTTGTTGAAATGCAGCCATGGTTTTGTCAATCAGGCTATCTAGGNCTACTCTTCCATCCATTGCCAGTAGAAGTCATTCACATTNCCTTTGTGTTTCCGACCACCACAGTGTGGCTTTCTCACAGATGGAGAGTNATGGGTAAGATACATATCACAGTAGTCACAAGAAAACTCAGGCATGTTGTTCCTCAAGCTGTTNACTACCTGGTTCCNCATTGCCCCAAGTCTCAGGTTTCTAAAGACAGTTCTTATCATCAGGGAAATGTACTCACTGCTAAGCACACTGACCTTTATGGCCATTCTAAAGGTTGTTAAACAGTCACTCCTAGAAGTCACATGACAAGATTCCGACTACTTGTTCTTCTAGAGATGTACCCTGACTTTCAGGAGGATCTGGTTGTGGGGTTTGCCTTTGGTGCTCCAGGAAGCAGAGCTAAGTGATTTTAGAAGATTTAACATGAAGCCTGGATTAGGACAAAGAGCTCGCTCTTCTGTTCCGAGGTATTAGCAACTATAGAGTCACCAAATTCTAAATCACCCAGCCTTTGTATTCTGAACTTGAAAATTCAGTTAGAGATTGTCATTTACAAAGGAAAAAGCCAGAGAGATTAAACTAAAATTCAGCCAACGTTGCAAGACTGGTTAATGGTAGAATTAGGAGTAGAAACAAGTTTTCCCATGTCTAAGACTATGATTCTTTCTATGTGCAACACATACTGTTGCCCAAGACAATGAGCTCAAAGGGGAAAAAATAAGTCACACTGGATTTTTTGATATTATGAAGATCAAATGTGTCTTCATGATATTCTTCTTAGTATGAACAGCAAATGTAAGCTCAAGGAGATTTTTATTCTATAAAAAATATGGCTTGAGCCATGGATATTAATTGCAGTTGATTTGTTCTCCAAGGGTCATTGGTAAAGTCTGGAAACACTTNTGGTTGTCACATGAGAGGATTGTGCTAATGGCATTTGGAGATGTGGTTAANCACAGTACAGNGCACAGAGTGCCAACCTCCCCACCCCCCAAAAGAATCATCTAGCCCCAAATCTCCAGGCTGTCCAAGATAAGGAACCCTGATTTCACGGAAAAATGGCAAATGTCTTTTCTAACAGTACTGATACTCTTGCTGTGTCTACAACTGTCCTTGTAAGGGAGTTTGGCCATATTGGATGAGATCATCCAAGATGGCTTCCCAAAATCCACCACGGAGTCTAGAGTAATCCCTGTCTACCCATTTCCATGTCGATTAGGCACACTTCCTTATGTGAATAAGATACCTCTCTATTTTTTAGATTCATATAATAATCTGCCTCTGGTGTTTCAGCCTTACTATTGTAAACGACTGGAAGTAGGAAAACACCATGTTATGATTTAGTAGATACAAGGCTCTGAAGAGAAATTGTGTGTGTGTGTGTTATATCTGTTGTGTTACAGTTAGTAGACCTATTTTTGTCATCTCTCATTGATTGCTAAGCCATCTAGCCTTAAGAGACAGCATAAAAGTGACACAGAAATAAAGCATTTGTCATGTCCATTCATCACAGATTAGAGACAGTGCCAACTCTTCAAAGGTAGCTGAACCACCACATACTCTGGTGGTCCCAATAGTCTCCTTTCTGCCTANTCTCAGCACCTACCACCACTCAATTTCAAATGTTAAGTGCACCAAGATTCTTATCACCCAGAGCACATGCCTTGTACATTCCTCACAGGTAAAGCTGTTTGTATTTTAGGTTTTTCCCAATCACCCTGAAAGCTATATGTAATGTGCAGATAGAGGTTTAAAAGGCAAAGTCTGGCACGTTGATGCTTGCCTATAATCCTAACCATCAGGAGGCTGAGACAGAAAGAGGCTGTTCAAGGCCAGCCTGGGCTACATAGAAAGATCCTTTCTCAAAAACTAAGTTTAAAAGCTTTTTTTTTTTAAAGTCTGGTTTCAGAGTGTAGTTCAGTGGTTAGGTATTTATCTAGAAAGCACAAAGCCCTGGGTTTAGCCCTCAGCACAAGAGAAGAAGGAGGAGGAGAGTCAGTCGGATAGGACCTTTTAATATTCTTTATATTTAATTTCCAAGGTCAATCAAAGCATCCATTTTAACTGCTTTACTGAGGTGACTGTGAGTGCCTCCCTCTGATTAGATGTTCTGGTTGGCAGATACATATGCCTTTGACATAATAAAAATTGGAAAATGAATTGATCATCAGATATGGTGAAATCTATAAAAATATTAGCCTGCTGGTGGGAAACCAGCTCCTGGTACACAGCCGCTAACTGTGAGGAGGCTTTCTCTGCTNTCTGAGTGTGGGCTCTTGCCTCCATAAATGGGATTGTCCAGGGACACAGGGCACCAGGACAGGCTGGGGTTCGGATTCCCCAGAGATTTATCAGCCACAGTGTGCTTGCGTTAGTTTCCGTCAGTGAGGACAGGATTGAGATCACAGTCACTGCCAGTGTCATTAGCGAACTTCTGAGTCACAGTTACCAAGGATGGTATTTTGCCACCGAGTAATGATAGCAGGTGATTTGCATATGTCTGTCCAGGTTATTCTGTCTCTTTTTATCTCTTCAGGGACTTCTGGCCACATGGCTCCTGTGACTCACTTTCTATACAGCCCAACAAAGCGTTTCTTTGCCAATTATGGCAACCCATCTTTTTTCAAAAGCACTGACTAGAGTGTTTTATTTAACTCCTCTTTTTCCTTCTTTGATGACCTTCCTTTTATAGAAAGTTTAAGTGAAAAGGACTGCCCAGCCAAATAGTGACAGAGTTAAGAGCAGACTGTGGGGTTCCGTAGGAGTTTACTCATAGAGGGTGCCTGTGCCCTTCATTTGCTTGTTGTGCATTGAGTATGTGCTTATGAATGCTAGGCAAGTGCTCAGCCACTGGGCTACATCCCTGCCCCCCTCTTTTGTTGTTGCCGTTGTTTTAGACAGAAGCCTCATGTAGTCCAGGCTGACCTTGAACTCTCTAAGTAGCAGTGGATGACTTTGAACTCTCGGTCCTCCTGCTTCCTCCTCCTGGATGCCAGGGTTACAAAGTATTCGTGACCACATCTGGTTTATGCAGTGCTGGCAACTTTGTGCCTGTTAGGCAACCTCTCGACCAACTGAGTTACATCCTTAGCCCACTTCCTATGTTTTGTTTCTTTTAATATTTTTTTTAGATTTATTCATTTATTGGGGGTTGAGGTGTGTACAATACATACATGAGGTTAGAGGCAAATTACAGGAGTCAGTTCTGTCCCTCGACAATGTACGTNCCAGGGATGGAACTTAGGTTGTCAGTGTTGACGGCAAGTGCCCTTCCCCATTGAGCCATCCCACCATCCTTCCTATGTTTTGAAACACTCTGTGTATGGTGCGAGACCACCCTTCCTCCTCTTGGCAACATCAAAAACACTTCACTTGGCTTACNAAGAGAACAGCACTTGCACTTCTGGAGTGTGGAGGGGGGGAGGTGACCAAATTAGAATCTTGCTCCTGTCACCTCCCACTCAATGGCAGCTGCCCTGGCCGGATTTCAAGGCTGCGGCAGGTCTGGCTCTGGCTGTTTCAGCAGTAATTTGAAGAGTGTAAGGGGGCAGGGGAAGCGAGAATTTGAAGAGCATTACATTATATAACAGCAGAGGCAGGAAACCCNGAAATAACTGGGCCAGTGGCCAGATCCAGATTTCTGAGGACTTCAGGGTCCTCTGCCCTACCCACCAAATCCAGAGACTTAATATCTTTGCCTGGGGAACCTGTGACAAGCAAGTAGCAAAGGGCTTTCTGTCTAGTTTTTCGTTACATTTATTCCCGTGTGTGTGTGTGTGTGTGTGTGTGTGTTGTACACATATCACGGCCCAAGTGTGGAGGTCATAGGACAACTTGTGAACTTGTGGAAATCAGTTTTTTCCTTCTACCATGAAGGTCCTGGGATTGAACTCAGATCCTCAGGCTTGGTGACAAGCCCCTTTATCTGCTGAGACATCTCCCNATCTCCCATTGGTCTTTACCAGTAAACTTTTCTGGACCAACTTCAGCCTAAGGCACTGTACACAAACACTTGCATCATGCCCAAAGGTGCAGAAACATCTGGATTTNAAAAATAATAACAAAATGAACCTTGGAGCTNTTCTTAAAAATATTTATGTATTTTATTTTATGTGTATGAGTGTTTTGTCTGCATATATGTACATGTACCCCATACATGCCTAGTGTCCAAGGAGGCCTGAAGAGGGCATCAGATCCCCTAGAGCTGGAGTTACNGACAGTTGTGAGCCACCATGTGGATGCTGGGAATCAAACCCAGGTCCTCTGCAAGAACAAGGGCCGGTAACTGATAATGTGTTTTAGCCAGCAAGGGAGATGCTGTTTCTGAAGGTATCTGTGTGTCTGCCAGCCAAGAACCTCTAAGCAGGAACCCACATTTGTGACACCTGACACAGGGCAGGGACAAAGCAGGCACGTGGTCGAATTTATTCTGTGGTAAATACTTCTGTTTCTGGAAGCTTCGGGAAGAACAGAAACAATGGGCCCTGTGCTGACTGGTCACGGGGCCCCTCCAGACTGTCAGGTCTATAATGAGTGAACTNNAGNTGATCTGTATGATGGCAAATATGGCAGATTTGTACTTTGGACACTGTTTTACCTCAGGAGGCTGTGGACTTTTGACTGTAGTGACTTTAGTTCAGATCTGTAATTTCTAGTAAAGATTAACTCAGCCTTCCTCAGTTGAGGACTGATTGATTTATCCTGTTCANCTTTAGTGAAGTGAGATGAACATGATCGAAGTCTGGGNACCGTCTGTGTATTTGCCTGGGTTTTGTTACTGTAACGAACTACCAAGTCTGGGTCCTTTACACAGGAGAGAGGTGTATTTATCTTACAGTTTGGGGGTTCCAGGGATAGAACAATGGTATAGGCTTAGCTCTGGTGAAGATGTTGAGGAGGATGGTAACACAATGGTGGAAAGAGAGAGAGGGAAGAGAGTCATGCATCAAGACAGGAGGCAGGATTTTAAAAGAAAAAAGGATGGGGCTGGAGAGATGGCTCAGAGGTTAAGAGCACTGGCTGCTCTTCCAGAGGAACTGGATTTGATTCCCAGTTCATAATCATTCATAACTCCATTTCCAGGGGATCCAATACTGTCCTCTGGCCCCCTGAGCATCAGGCAGACATATATTCAGGCAAACACTATACATAAAAACTTTTTTTTGAAAAGAAATAAAGAGAAAAGGAGCCAGTAACGCAGGTCCCATTGCCTCTTAACACTGTTGCACTAGGGAACAAGCTTCCAATCTATTTATTGTACATCCTGGCCTCAGCCTCCCCCACCATCCTCCCCTTCCAGTCC
>LZPO01027374.1:240030-251299 GCA_001675575.1 Neotoma lepida
TTGTTTTTAAGACAGAGTCTCACATAGTGCAGGTTGGTCTCAAACTCGCCATGTAGCCTAAGATGACCAGGAACTCCTGGCCCTCCTGCCCCCACCTCCTGAGTGCTGGCTTTGTGGGCACTTCATACCACAGAGAGAATCCAGGACCAGGCCAGGTAGGCACTCTACCAACGGAGCTATATCCCCAGCTCATGCTAAGCTAAGAAAATTATTTCCTTACAATGTACAGTAAGTCCTGTAGATTTATCTAATACACAAGGCTGTGTTGGTAGTTGGGCTTTGGAACCCATAATCAAAAAGACAAGGGGTCTGTTGCTTTTGTTGGCTTGCAATAAGTTCTGCATGCACGGAAAACTGCAGTGCCCTGCTTTTCCTAGCTCTGCACAGGTTATGCTCCAAATTCATGAGTGCTGTTGACTTCAGCCACTCTAGATAAAAGATTGGTTGGTTCATGGTTAATCAAACTTGTGAAAGCAATTCAAATCAATTCCANTTGCTGTCTTTGGACTAGCCGTGATGGTAATGAAGCCTTCATTGTTCAAACTGTCCAATTAAAAGGAAAGAACTTCCACAAGCAGCAGTAATTTTTCTGTTACAGAAGTAGGAATATTCTTCTGTGTGGATATGCATCAGTGTATGTGGATATGAATTATTATGTGTATAGATGTTTCTGCCCACATGTTGGAATGCATGTATCTGGGTATTTGTAAGGAAACTTAGTAACTGGCTTATTAATATTGAATAATAAATATCTACATGTTATTTTAATTTAGTTTAGTATCACCCATGGTGATTCCCCTGCCTCAGCTTCCGAGAGAGCTGGGATTATAAAGTGAGCCACTACATCGNTTATGGTGGGATCAAACACTCCCTGTCTATATCCGGGAAGCACTCAGCACCCCCCACCCCTGCCCCCATAGGTCTTGAGTGTCTCCAGAAAACCAGTAAATATGTAAGTTTAAACACACAGTAGTTGTATTTTACAAAAATCTATATTTTAATGTGTACACAGTTAAAAAAATACAGAGCGCTCGTGTCCAAGTACACTACCAGGCCCNTCCCCCCTGAAAAATAAAAGTCTGGGTCTACCTAATGCATGCGCACACAATACACGGAGCATAAATGCATTTACACGACAAGGTAGCTGCACTGAACATACACAAGACACCTAATATAACTCCGTCCGATCACAAGACACCTAATATAACTCCGTCCGATCAGAACAAACTTGCAGGGTTTAAGAAGCTTTTTGTCCGATGACTCAGTACAAGCCTAATGCAACCCAATTCCAATCAATAAAGGATTGTTTTTTCCTTGAGACAGAGTCCCAAATATATTCTTCCCCCTCTCAAATAATGCTAGATTACAGGTGTCATTACCAACCTCTCTCTGCCTATGCGGTGCTGGGGCTCGAACCCACGGCTTTGTGCATGCTAGACAAGCACTCTACCAAATCAGCTAGACCTGAGCCCCATGTCTTAAACTAAAAGCGGTAGGGAATTATTTTCACAGCAGCCCCAAGTCATTCACAATGTCCATTCATAAAACCTACAAAACGCAAGAAAAGTGGAGGAAGGAGGGCAATGAAATTATTTCATCCACGGGTCTGAAAGGCGAAGGAAATTAACCTTAAAGGTGACTGATTTTCTCCCTAAGACTCGCAGGCCACCCGAAGAACCCTGCTGCTTAGCTGGCCATGGGGAAGGGCTCGGGTTGGAAGCCGAAGAGCCTCTGGCCGTAGGGCTCCGACTCCGCCTGCAGCCTAGCACCCGGGAATGGGAGGTAGGGGTGCTCTCGACCCCGCTGCTCGCAGCGCAGCCCCACCCAGTCCCGTTCGGCCTCGGCCAGGATGCGCGTGAGCGCCACGATGTAGCTGAGCGCCATCTGCAGCGTCTCATACTTGGACAGCTTCTTGTCCTGGCCCCACTGCGGCACCACCCTGCGCAGCCTGTCGAACGCGGTATTCAGCCCTTGCATGCGGCGCCGCTCGCGCGCGTTGGCCGCCAGGCGCCTACGCGCCGCGCTCTCCAGCCGCCCGGGCCCGGTGCACGAGACCGCGCGCTCGGCTGCACCCGCGCACGGAGGCGCGCCGCGCGCTCCCGCCGAAGAGCCGTGGGGTTTGCAGGCCGACTTCATCCACGCTGCCGCTCTGCGTGGCTCGCGGGAGTGAATAAGTCACAGACGGAGTGACTCACGTGCAGTCAGTCAATGTACAGTGAGCAGTGTGGGATCCTGGCTTCCGTCCTGCTGGGTAGCCAGGCTGATGTCTCTTGCCTTGTCCTGATGCAGTTCGAAGTGATGCTCAGGGAAAAGTCATTTCCCNCCTCACACTAACCACGTGAAGTTGAAAGGAGGAAATTTCCTTGCAGTTTGCTGCAGGTGGTTCTGAGGATGGGGGAGATGGGGGNAAGAAGTCCCTTCCAATTCTCTGGGAAAGCCTGAGACTGCTTTTCAGGGTGATGAAGTCTTCGAAGAAGCTCAGCTAGGTCAGGACCGCTCTGACCGCACGCAGTAGATGTGGGAGAGCGCTGGATGAAGCGGAGAGGGTGGAGAATTTATAGCCCAGGGCTCAAGGAGGGAACAGGTGGTGGCAGGTGGGCGGGCGTCCCTCCGCTTCCATCTCAGCACCTTCCTACCCTGGGAACTGCAGGGGGGAGGGAGAGCGACGCACAGCAAAATCCTGACATTACTGCCTTCGTCTGTTGAAGTTTCTCCAAAGCTATGTCCAACACTAACACACCATCTGGAGTGGCCTGGCCTGGCTGTCCCCAATAGAATAACAAGGTGGGGGTGGAGGGAGAGCGTGGTCCATCTTTTTCCATACCAGCGGGCAGTTTACATATCAAAAACAAAGCCCAGATTTTTAAACGATTAAGTAGAAATCATTTGAGTTGATTTGGACATTGTTAGGTGTATCTGAAGTCTAGAAAGATTTTGCTTTGTTGAGAAGTTGCAATTTTACATTCTAAAATATTAACATTTTCACTTAATTTACTAAATCAATTCCTAATATTATTGCAGACCTGGAATGGGACTCTGCTGCAAATAATTTCCATGAAACAACTTACAATGTAGCCAAAGATATGAATGTGTCTTTTTTCAACTTGATACTATTTTCTAATTATGTGATTGAGTTTCACAGGTTCCAAGGCCTTGGCAGATTAATTCAGCATCTCTATTTCATTTCCTTGCTCATTAATATTTGTGGGGTACACACCAAAGTGATAACCCATCACTTGATTATTTAGCATTTAAATGCAATAACATTTAAATGTGCAAAATGGAAACATCTAAGTAATTTGGGAGTTTCAAAAATAGTTCTTAATGAATTTCANTGTTCTAGTATGTCATCTGTCCTCAGACACANGAACAAAACATGATTTCCACCACTGATAATTATTAGAGTTACACAGAGAAACTCTTCATTGTCTTTCTCTCATTTCATCTTGTTTCTTGTGTTTCAAAGGAATCAAGAGGCAATGAAACAGGCTTCAAATAGTTTCAATCCAGCAATCCCTTCTGNATATTTCAGGAAGGGCCGAGCAAGCTCTCTCTCCTTTTGAAACATGGGTATGTCAGCAATATCCTCAGATATTTTTGTTTGAGTGAATCATCTACAAGCTCATACAAATTAAGATCCTTTTAACTTGGACCTGTTTCCTCACCAGCACCTCAGACTACAACCCCACCACCGTCACCCTGACTTCAAGCCCTGTCTTCCCATAAATAGTTTATTAATCCCCAGCTGAAGGCACTGACAGCAAAATGAAGTTGAATAACTTGAAGACAATGGGATGCAATTGAACATTAATAATCTTTAGAGTGACAGATGTTGGACACAGACTTCTGCACAGGGCCACTGGGCTCTGTCACTCTTGAGTCCTAACAGTCTTGTTGGGACAGCAGTTTTGTGATGAGAACCACTGTGTTAGTCTTCAAAGTGTCAAATTATGTCTTTTAAGGTTTTCACATAAGTCTGCTTTATTAATAAGTGCTATTGTTCCTCATATTCATTTAGCTCACCCTTGTCCCCTGAAGAATCCCCTCTGTGTTGTACAGCCCATTTGCACCTTCTGCCCATTATTGTTTAAAGTATTAGTAAGATATGTGGTTTTGCAAATTGTGTATCCAGGGCAGGTAAGATTTTTGGCNCACCCACCAGAGAATCAAAAGCACGTAACAGAGAGAAAAAAGGAACACTGGGGCACAAGCTACATGTGACATGAAATTGATCCAAAGTTAGTGGGATTTAGTTAAAATAAAGGGCCTCGGGGCATCTGCTAATAGACTCTCCAGATGTGTCTTGGAGGACATTGAGAGTACTGCTATCCCACACCTGAACAGTTGTGACAAAAAATCAGCACAGGAAAGTTTCTGAGACCCTGGGGAAAATAGAAATCTATTGGCTTCAGCATCACATAGACCGATTAGAACACAGAATTCTGTTCTATATAGTTACTAGCATCCTTTGTATACCTTTTCAAAGGTATGCCTGCTCTAGCACTTCTGTGTGATTTATTTATTNATTGATTGATGGACAAGATCTTCTGGACTACAGGCTGGCCATGAACTTGCTACACAGCTGAGGATGGACCTTCACCTCTAGAGTGTTGGGTTATACAGGTGTACACCACCACACTTAGTGTATGCTGGGAATCAAACCCAGAGATTCTGGCCTTCTAGGCAAACAATCCACTGGCTCAGTCACAACCCTAGCCTGACCTTCCCTTTATCTTGTAGAGGAGAAGACTTCAGTCCAGGGACTGAGCACTATGCTTGGAAACTGGGAAAGTACACGGCTGGATTAAGAGAGGAAGTCGGGTCCCCCGAATCCTTTCATCTTGGAGGCTTTAAAATTATGAGATCACTTGATTATGCCCTTCACTTGACAATGGGACAAGAGAGATCCACCAGTGACTTCCCAAAGTCAGGCAAAGCACTCGTAAAAGTTTCAGGAATATGATTAACCTTGCTGTTCTTAAAGGTCAGTAATGTTTAAATTGCAACCCTGGTGTCTAGGACAAGGCCCAGAAAATACTAAGAACTCAGTAAATGACCCAGAAGGAGTGACTGGGCCAGTAAATTAGATAAACTGATCTAATAATAAGTATATTTCTAGTGAATAACCCATAGAATGACTTACAGCTCTCCTCCCCCACATAGAGGGAGAGAGACATACACAGGGGATGGGGCTGGGCACAGAGAAGAGACAGACAGACAGACAGACAGACAGACACACACACACACACACACACACACACACACACACACACTCACCTATAGGGAACACAAGCTGTCTCTGAATTTTGCATTTTTGTTTTGTTTTGTTTTCGATACAGGGTTTCTCAGTGTAGCCCTGGCTGTCCTGGTCTTGCTCTGTAGACCAGGCTAGCCTCAACTCAGAGAGATCCGCCTGCCTCTGCCTCCTGAGTGCTGGGATTAAAGGCGTGTGCCACCACGCCCGGCNATCACTTCTGTTTTCTATCCACACAAACTGCCTGATGAGGCTGCTGGCAAAGTGCTTTGAACTGTTGTGATTCAGACGCTGCTTTATTATCTTTATATTTTAGGTGAGGAACACCTTCNATCCCAGCACTTAGGAAGCAGAGGCAGGGGGACCTCTGTGATTTTGGAGGACAGCCTGATCTACATAGAGTGTTCTAGGCCAGTCAGGGCTACATAGTGAGGGCCTGNCCTGATTTTTTTTTNAAATATTGTTGTTTTTGTATTACTATTTGTATGCATGTGTGTATGTGCATTGGCGCATACCATATGCACGTGTGTGTGCAGGTATAAGTAAGTGTCCATGCCCGTGAAGAGGCTGGCGGAGGACAGCTGGTGTCCTGCTCTTGTACAGGACTCTCCTCAGAGCCATCATCTTCAGGAGTTCAGCTGGGCCTGCTCAATAAAGGTCATCACAACTGGGTTTATTGACAGCTGATGTTCCCTCTCAGAAGGAGGGGGCCGTGGGGCCCTTACCTGAGTATCTAACTACCCATCCAGTTATCTATGCAATTCTGTCCTCATTGAATGAGACCACAGGGTCTCTGGGAGGGGCTAGAGTATGTAGGTGGGGGAGGACTAGGGGAGGGCTCCATNTACACAGCTATCACCCTTACTGTGTGCAGACCTTCCCGTGGGGTTGGTCTAAGGTCACCCACACTCTGGCCCATACACTCTCACCCATTGCTCTGTGAGCCTAATGAAGGCATTAGTTCACTTGGNGGCANAGTTCCTTGGTTTGTCTTTGGGGCCATAGGAGGAGGAGAGGGTAGACGGTGTTTACATTTCCCCCAGGAATAAATTTCAACACTACCAGCTCTGTCATTCTCCTCCTTACTTCTGTGGGGCTGGGTCTCTTCCTGATCCTTGAGCTAGGCTGGCAGCCAGCAAGCCCCAGACAGTACCCCTCTTTCTTCCCACAACAGCCCTAGGGCTGCAAACGCATGCAGCCACACCATGTAGGTGCTGGGGATTTGAACTCAGGTCCACAATGCTTGCACTATATGTGCTCTTATGCACCGAACCATCTCCCTAGAGTTATGCCATGCTGTGCTGACTTACTGTCCTTCCCAGTACCTGGCCCTTCCAGGCTCCTTCTATACCAGACTAAATCACGTGTGTAAAACCTCCAGTGGTACCCTGAAAGTGTATAAAAGCCAGACAGTTTCTTTGTCTGGAGGACTTGTCTGACACTCCTCTGGACTCCCTGCCATCATCCTATCCGTAACAGCTGTCTCTCTTACTCTTTTGTTTTGTTTTTGATACAGTGTTTCCCTGTGTAGCTCTGACTGTCCTGGAACTCACTTTGTAGTCCAGGCTGGCCTTGAACTCAGAGATCCACCTGTCTCTGCCTCCCTAGTGCTGGGATTAAACGCATTCGCCACCACTGCCTGACTCTCTATTACTATTTAAGCTATTTTTTTTTAATGACATGTTAAGCCAGCTTTTGTTTTTGTTTGTGAGTGTGTGGTATTTTGATGGTTTTTGTGTGTGTGTGTGTCTGTTTTGTGGTTTTTTTGTTTGTTTGTTTGTTTGTTTGTTTGTTTTGGTTTTATGAGACAGAGTTTCTCTGGGTAGCCTCAGCTATCCTGGAACTTGCTCTGTAGATCAGACTGGCCTCGAACTCACAGAGATCCACCTGCCTCTGCCTCCCACCTGGCTACTCAGTTTTGAAGGGAAACCTCTCTGTCTCTGATATATTGTACGTTTTTTCTCATGCTTTCCCTCTGTAAAGCCTATCATAGCTCTCATGGTCTTGAGGACATCTTTCCTAACACAGCTCATTTCCTGAAGGGAAATTTTGTGTCCTCTGCTTTCCCAAACCAACCCAGCTGCTGCCTTAGTCACCCTTATCTAACATAAACAGCATCACTCCAACGGCTTCCTTACTGCTGCCACAAAAGTCTGCTTGTCACCTCTCTGCGCCTGCCACAGCTCACCTCCAGCTTGAGTGTCCCTCATACTTGTTGCTCCTGCAGCTTCAAATGTGATGTCCCCATATCCCCAGCTGGCTCCGTGTGTCGTTCAGCTTTCTGATGTTCTCTTTCCTTCCTTTTGTGTTTGGAAACCCCTGCCATTCAGGAACTTCCTCTGTATGGCTCCTAACTACATCCTCAGCACCTAGACTTATGTCTAGAACAAAGTAGATGCATGAGAAGTGTTGTTGGAAGCTGGACATGGTGTGCCATTCTGCAATCCTAGCACCTGAGTGTCTGAAACAGGAGGAGCCCTGAGCTTGAGGATAGCCTGGGCTACCTAGCTGACCCTCTTTCACAAAAATTAGCTACAAGAAATAGGGCCAATGAGAAGGTCCAACAGATAAAGTACTTGTCACCAAGCTTGATGACTTGAGTCGGAGCCACATGGGAAGGAGATAACCAACTCCCGAAGGTTGTCCTCTGACTGCCACACACACACAAATAAATAAACAAATCAACATTAAAGTAATTAAAAAGGATAAATAAATATTAAATGGAGAAGGATGAATGAAAAGAAGCTAGAAAACAGACCCACAGAGTGGTCTCTGTTCCCATAGCAGCCCAATTCTCTTTCCTTCTGCTAACAGCCACTTTAGGAGAGACTGTGTCCTCCAAAAGCCGCGGGCACAAACTTGCTGCCTTTGTTCCTTCTCTGAAAACATACATCCGCGGTTTTCCAATGAGCAGGTGGCTCCCTTCCCCAAAGGATGCTCTCATTACTGTCCAGGTTTCAGGCAGCTCCTGAGTCAGCCGGCTCACACTAAAAGCCCAGGCTTCACTGGCCCAGGCCAGCCGCTGATGTCCACTTCCAGCCTGTGGGAGGGAAGTGTCTATTCACCTTATTACTGTTGTTTCTTTTGTTCCGTCTNCAGTGTAAGCACCTTAGCTGAAGTTATTCTAAATGTCTAGACACTCTGGTCCCCAGAGTCTGAAGCTGGGCTTCTAAAAGCTTATCCTCCCCATCCTGTGTGGCTTTTCCCTGGCTATGCCTCAGCCCCCTCCAACAAAGAGAAATTAAAACAATATTATACTGTATCATAAGACTAAGTGAAACCCCGTTAGGAGATGTCTGAGTGTCTCCTCTCTTCTATTCCTTATTAAACAGACATACCAACGTGTTGAAGTGTTTCACACGGCTTTTCATTCATCNAGTTGTGATTTATCGACTTGCTGTGTGCCAGGAATTGTTCTAGGCATGAGAAANGGAACTGAATAATTTAAAATTGGCGTCATTGCCATCTTCCAGTTCCTCCATAAGTATTGTAAGGTCTCTAGAGGAAGGGCCTAAGCGTACACATAACAGTCTTGCCAGAGTGTTCAGTAAACCCACCTACACCGCANGCTTGGCTGCAGCTCTTACTTGAAGCTAAGGAGGGCAACCTCGTCACCATAAACACCTTCAGGGTGTGTATTCCATATGGCAAAGCCATTGCCATCACTGTAACCAGTTCAACGAGCCAGCAGCTGGCACAAAGCGCTTTCAAAACATTAGCCGATTCATGTCAAAATGTAGCAAGATAGTTGCAGCTTCATTGCTCTGATTTAAAAAAACAAACAAAAACAAAAAAAAAAGAAAGATAAATGAGGATGTTAAAGAATAATGCTACATTCTAATTTGTTTTTGAACAATTTTTAAAAAGGTTTTACTTTTATGTTCATATGCATGAGTGNTTGTCTGTATGTATGTGCACCCCATGCATAGCTGGTACCTGAGGTGACAGATGAGGACGTTGCATCCCCTGGAACTGTAGTTGTGGGGGGTTGTGACCCACCATATGGGTGCCTGGTACTCTGCAGAAGCAGGAAGTGCTATTAACTGCTGAGCCATCTCCCCAGTCCTCAAAATCCAAGTTTAAAAAATTACATTTATTTATTTGTATGTGTCTGGGTGTGTACGCCATGGTGCATGTGTGGAGGTCAGAGACAGCTCTCNGGAGTTGATTCTTCCCTTACACCATGTGGGACCAGGGGATAAAACTCAGGTCGCCAGGCTTGGTATCAAGTGCCTTCTTCACTCACTGAGCCAGCTCAAAGAATGCTAAAATTTAATATTTTAAACTCCAGTGCTGCTCGTTCAAGTTGTCCATGCCTGCATATTTAAACTTGCCTGCCCTGTTCATATATAATTGGGGGGAAAGTTTTTTGAGACTAGGGCTCATGTATCTGAGNCTGGTCTCAAGCTCACTCGGAGGCAAGGGTGACCTTGAACTCCTGATCCTCCCTGCTTTCACCTCCTGGGTGCTGTGGGTATGTGGGTTTCTGCTGGACGTTGTAAACCCCGAATTTGATGATGTCACCTTTATGAGCTTGCTCTCTCAATTAGGCTACTCCAACCATCTCTATCTGTTTGCTACTTGCTGTTTATGCTTTTATTTTTGGTTGTACATAAACTCACT
Source organism: Neotoma lepida (assembly GCA_001675575.1). NCBI lineage: Eukaryota > Metazoa > Chordata > Mammalia > Rodentia > Cricetidae > Neotoma > Neotoma lepida. Next base: position 249,908 of record LZPO01027374.1, read on the forward strand.
CATTTGGAACCAAATGTACATCAATCACAGGTCATTCTCTAGACCATTCAGACCGCTGGGCAAGCACCCTAGCGGCAGAGCTATCGCCCCAGCCCTTGCTGGATTGTTTTCNTCATCTTTTTTTGTTTGTTTATCAAGACAGGGTTTCTCTGTGTAGCCCTGGCTGTCTTGGAACTCACACAGTAGACCAAGCTGGCCTCGAACTCACCTGTCTCTGCCTCCTGAGTGCTGGGATTAACGGCGTGTGCCATTACCGCCCGGCATTTTTGTCATTTCTAATACTTAAGATTATTAGAAGTTCATAAATGATCCAGACACTATATTAAGCCTTTTCAATAAATCACCCTTTTTCATCCTCTCAGTGGCTCAGGGAGGTGGGCACCATCACTGCCATGTTATTTTACTTTGTTTTAGTATGTGTGTGAAGAGAGTATATGTGTGGTCTATACACATATATGTGTGCAGGTGTATGAGCCTATATGTATCCTACAGAGGCCAGAGGAAGACACTTGAGTGTCCTGTTCTGTCACTCTCTCCCTTATTCCTTTGAGACAAGGTCTCAAACTGAACTCGGGACTTGTGTGGTGGCCAGCAAGCCCATGGATCTTCTTTAGCCTCACAGTCAGGCTCCAACACTAACCCTAAGAGACAGACTCAACTTGAGCTAGTCCATGGCCTCCCAAGACATCACACCCCACCAGAACAATAAGAGGATGTTCTGATGTCCTCCCTGCCCATTAGGAGAAGTAAGTTTGTGCAGATAACCATAAAATTAAACCCACCCAGGGAGGGCCATTGATTTACAATTGGCACAGCTTTGCCAGATGCTATCTAGTCTAAGAACTGCCGTGGCTTCTCCTGCAATGCTGTCCGCCCTTGGCTTTGCAGGGTGTGTTCCCAGCAGGGAAGGCCTCACACTAATGGTTGCTGCTGGAACTTGAGTCTTGGCAGGTTTCCCATATGTTGCAGGAGAGAGGCCAGCCATGTCCCCTGGTGTTGGAGTTACCCTCTTATCTAATTCTGGGGCCTGAAGCCATCCCCAGGAGATTAGAGACGCTCCTACCCTCAACTAATTAACAAGGTGGCCTCCTGCTGCCGAGAGGGAATGAGGGCGGAAAACCAGAGAATGCCTGATTAAACTGGGACCCCAGAAAGCAGACTCAGAAATCACTGATGCATGCTTAAGACATCTCTAATGGGTCACGCCGGTTCTACGCCTGAGACCCAGAGTTCTGTTTCTTCTCAGCCCATTCGTACTTCAAATCTTATAGCCATAGACACTACACACAATTTAAAACGCTACACATTGATGAGTATATCTGAACAATTATTCCTACCAGTCCTTACGCTCAGACGGTAAAATCACAGCGACTATTCCAAGATGCTCCTTTT
>LZPO01027374.1:316422-336420 GCA_001675575.1 Neotoma lepida
ATGATAAGGCTACCATAGGGGCATTGAGCAACCCCATCTTCCTACCCTGACCCTTCCCCTACCCATCAGGGCAGTTCTGGTTATCTTTGGTGTGGCATGACTTTCTCTAAGGAAGTGTGAACAAACTTGTATTCATCCCAGATAGGGTACTGACAACAGACCAAAGAGACAGTTCTGTCCAAGTCTAGTGTGGTGAATCCATGAGTTTTGTTGTTACAAGAGGAGCATGAGGGGCTACTTATAGGAGCAGCACGGGTGACTCAAAGACAGCTGTATCACCAAAAGGTCCACCTTAGCACAGGAACAATACACAAAAGCTGTTTCATTGGAAAAGCTTGCCAACTTGTAGGTAGCTCCTTTCTCCAGCAATTATTTACTGCTTTTTAGTTCTGGAGAGGGGGCTCATGGATCTTGTAACTTTCTAATACACACACACACACACACACACACACACACTGTTTTTTCTTTGGTTTTTCAAGATAGGGTTTTTCTCTGTAGCCTTGGCTGTCCTGGAACTCATTCTATAAACCAGGCTGGCCTTGAACTCATAGAGACCTACCAGCTTCTGCCTCTCGAGTGCTGGGATTAAAGAGGTGCACTACCACCGCCCAGCTTCCTTTGTTTATTTATTAAAGGCAGAGTCTGACCTTGAACTCCTGAACCTCTTGCCTCAACTTCCCAGGGCTAGGGTTGTAGGAGCGTGCTACCATGTGATTTTAAAAAATTAGAATTGTTAACTCTCTGTAGATGCTGCCTCTAATGGATGATACNGAATTAACCATTAGGGAATGGTGTTGATATACCTTTCAGCCTAATCAAGTGAAAAAAATTGTTTTGTTGATAGGGGAGGAGGTGGTGAGGGAAAGATTGGAATACTCAGGTGAGTAGGATTCCTACAGCTGAGTAGTGAACTAAGCAAGGACTGGTAAGTTTCCACAGCTGCGGAACTTCTGCGTTAGTCTCTAAAAATATTCTGGAATTTTAAAAGGACAGTGCCGCCTCTAGGGAAGGGTTCTATAGGCTGTGTGTTNGTTGGAGGGTGGAGGGGGCTTCACGCTGTGCTTTTTAAATACCGTGTGAGTGTCAATATGTTACCTTTAGGTAAACTTTGTTTAAACCTGCTTGATTAAAAAAAGATAAGAAAGAGGCTGAACATGATGTGGAGTGACACTTCCCTTTAATTCCAGCACTCTGGAGCTGAGAAAGGCAGGCAGGTGTCTGGGATTCAAAACCAGCCTGGTTCTTGGTCACTCTGTCTTAAACCTCGCCCCCTCCCCCACAAAAAATGGTTATTACTATTGAAGGTACTCATCTGAGTGTGTGNTGAAGCAATTCCCTTGTAGTCCCAGCTAGTCTNAAACTCCAAATCCTTCTGCCTTAGCTTCCAAGTACTGAGATCTTGGGCATGTACTATCTATCGTATTCCACATAGCATTTGGTTTTGGGTAGCCTTTTACTTGTTTCCCTTTCTTTTTGAGACAGGGTCTTGTAGTCAAAGATGACCTTGAGGTCCACCTGGCCACTGTGATTTTTTTTTTACACTCAATGTGAATAGATGACTGTACTATATACATACACCTTTCATGTAATTATTCTTAAACATTTTGCAGTTGGGCAGGTGACTTGGCTAATCTTAGCATTCATAGCTGAGGCAGGACACTACTTGAAGTTCAAGGCTAACCTGGGCTACCAAGTTAGACCCTTGTTTTGAAAACAGAAACAAGCTAGATATAGTGGGTACACTGACACCATGTCTGCAAAACAAAAAAATTGCGTAGCTTTGGGTCAGTATCGAAGTCTGAAAAGTTAAAAAAAAAAGTGGAATGAGGAAAGGATGTATTACAACAAATCTCACTCTGGTGGTAGAGTTCTGCAAGCTCTTATTAGACCTTCAGGGCTGTTTGGTAGAAGAGGGGTGAATTTCATTACCTTTCCCTACCCCACCCCAAAGTAGTGTTAATACAGTATTGCTGCCGATTGTTGTGGGAATCACTTTGCATGCATTCTGTGCTGACACTTGGGAGAGGTGTTCAAGTCTTGGTAAGAGTGTGTTGTCATTGACTGCTTTATGTGCTTGTTTATTTTCATAGCATTTAAATCAAGCGGTATTGAAATGGATTGGGTTATGAAACATAATGGTCCAAATGACGCTAGTGATGGGACAGTGCGACTTCGAGGACTGCCATTTGGTTGCAGCAAAGAGGAAATAGTTCAGTTCTTTCAAGGTACCTCTAGTATTAGTCAAAGTTTAGTAGTATTTTAATTGTATGTGTTTTTTTATTAGATGGTTTTTAATTTATAAAACCCATTTGATTTTGGAACTTAATTTTGTGATAATCTGGGTTATATAATAAAATGGGAAATGTGCTCCAGTTAATATTCAATAGAGAATGTGTAGGCTATGTAAACGTTGATTGATGTACAGTATAGTTAACTGAGAATAACTGTGATGACATGGGCTATGAGTTAGCATTGGGAGCACAGTTAAATGATTTGTAGTGTTTTCATGTAGTGGGCTTTTAGAAGTATATAATTTTAAAACACTGGTCACAGAAAATATTTAATCCAATGATATTTGAAAAATATTCCATTTGTATTATGGGGTGATGGGAAACTAAGCGTTTTGTTTTGTTTTGTTTAGACTTGTTTTAAATATTTGATTCAGATGGGAATGTTTCAGCCTTTAACACTGTTCCCCTTGATGGGGTATTTGTCCTTGGGTTAAAGGGTTGGAAATCGTGCCAAATGGGATAACATTGACGATGGACTACCAGGGGAGAAGCACAGGGGAGGCCTTCGTGCAGTTTGCTTCAAAGGAGATAGCAGAAAATGCTCTGGGGAAACACAAGGAAAGAATAGGGCACAGGTGGGGATGGAGAGTTTGGGATGGTGTTCAATTTTTATTTTTGGGGGTTGTGGGTCACTATTGCTTAAATGGGGGGGTAACCATAACATTTTTCTGGGGTAGTTTTAAAGAATTGATAATTACCTAAATTTAACATGGAAACTACAGATTTGGGTGGGGAATTAATGCTTATAGTTTAAATTAAAATTAGATTGTTTCCATTTCTTTGTAGGATGTTGTTAAATTTGTTTTTGTATAATCACCTGTTTTTCTTACATACCTATCTTGTACTAAAGGAAACAAACTAAAAATATATTCATAGTTCAGTGTTTTCAAATGACTCATTTGTCTCTGTAAAACTTAAATATTTAATTATTTAAGTTTGTAGGTATAAAAATGTTACCTTATGGTTTATTTAGACAATTTAAATTGGGTTATGTACCTAGATATAGACAAACTTACTGCATTTTGCCCAGTATCTAATTTACTCTCTAATACATCTATGCTGAAACCTGTACTTTAAACCTTTTTAAATAGGTATATTGAGATCTTCAGGAGTAGCAGGAGTGAAATCAAAGGATTTTATGATCCACCAAGAAGATTGCTGGGACAGCGACCGGGACCATATGATAGACCAATAGGAGGAAGAGGGGGTTATTATGGAGCTGGGCGTGGAAGTATGTATGACAGAATGCGACGAGGAGGTGATGGATATGATGGTGGTATGTGTATCTAATGAACAAAGGTTCTGTTGTCATTTTCTTGATGTTCCTGACACTTTGTCAAGAAATACAGAAATGGCAGTAATTTCAGTACCTACGAGGTTTTAAAACCTGTTCATGAAATTATGGGATTTCCACTCTGGAACTTGATTGATGCACATATTAACACCTAGAAAACTTAATGTAGAAATAAAGATAACTGGCATATTTCTTGGTATAACAATGAAATTTGGTTTTCATGCTGTGATTGAATTTATTATCCTGTGGATGTTTACATTCCCATCAAGGGTTAACTGCTTTTCTCATCTACAGTAAGCTGCAAGCATTAATGAAGAAGCTAAGACTGTTGACCACAAAATGACTTTGTGAACTAGCTTACAAAATAAATTGCTCAGAATGGTATTTCTTTTTCCTTCCATTTGCACAGGCTATGGCGGTTTTGATGACTATGGTGGCTACAATAATTATGGCTATGGAAATGATGGCTTTGATGACAGGACNAGAGATGGAAGAGGTAAACTAAGAAAGTTGTCATGCTGAAGTAAATCTGACTGTTTCCTGTGTAAGGTCCCAGTGGTAACTAGGCGACTTTGATGGGTTAATGGAAGCTGGTGTCACTGCGCTGTCGTGTTGACTTGTATGTGTGTGCTTACGTGAACCCACAATGGTTTCTGATCTAGGCATGGGAGGACATGGCTATGGTGGAGCTGGCGATGCGAGTTCAGGTTTCCATGGTGGTCACTTTGTGCACATGAGAGGGCTGCCTTTCCGTGCGACTGAAAATGANATTGCTAATGTAAGTGGTATATAGTGGGTGTGNTTTTTTATTCTTGGCCGGGAGGTCTCGTTGTAGCCCAAACTGGACTAGAATTTAGAAATCCTGACTTGACTTCGAGCATGTTGGAAATACAGGCAGCCACCATGCCTTATCTCTTTTAATTAAGGTTCAGGCTAGGCTTGTCACTTAGTGATAGATTATTTGCCTAATACGCACGTAGGTTTGTGCCCATTATGTGCTGACCTACATGAGATTTTTAAGCAGGTTAAAAAAAATGCATCAGAAAAGCTCAGTTAAGAATAGAGTCAATCAGTTAGGAATTTGCCTTTAATAGTAGNGTCTNAAACAACCCCAAACTTCAAGATACTTCTAATTATACTCTGTCACGGAGGTGTATCCCCAGTTTCACAATTTTCATTTAAAATTTAGTATTGCCTTACTTCAGAAGCAGTAAGTGCTTTCCTTTGCATTTTAAAAAAGTACTCCTTCCCTGTGTGAGCCTAGTTGACCACCTCTGTAGCAAAGGATGACTCTACCTACCTCCACAATGCTGGAGCCTTTATAGACCCTCAGTAGTTTATTTTAGTGGATTAGGGAAAAAATTAAGGTATGTGCTAGTTTTGAAATAACTGGACTTTAAAAATAACTTTTCTTTAGTTCTTCTCACCACTCAATCCAATACGAGTTCATATTGACATTGGAGCCGATGGCAGAGCAACAGGAGAGGCAGATGTAGAGTTTGTGACCCATGAAGATGCAGTGGCTGCCATGTCTAAAGATAAAAACAACATGCGTAAGTGGTGTCTTCGGCATGCTTCTGTTTTATAGGTGTGTGCAGTTTATAAAATAATTCCTTGTTAAAATGTCTGTGGTAGATCCTCAGTCTTAAAATCATCTGACCTATTAATAATGTCTAGACTTTGATGGCTGCCTGAAATAGCCCTATGTTTATGGGTAAGGCTGCTTTAACTACCAGCTGACTGACCTTTAACACACTGGTCCAACACCCTTCCCTACTCTTCCACCCCTTTCCACTCTTCTCTTTTAAAGAACATCGATATATTGAACTCTTCTTGAATTCCACTCCTGGAGGTGGCTCTGGAATGGGAGGTTCCGGAATGGGAGTCTATGGCAGAGATGGAATGGGTATGTATACCTTTGTATTTGAGATGGGGGCATCTTGCTCTATAGCCCAGGCTGGCCTGAAACTCACAATCCTCCTGCCTTGGTGCTTCAGCATATCCCTCCCAAACCTGGGTTCATAAACTTTCTGGAATAAGCAGTGTTGGCTACTTTGGAAACCATCCTCTCTGTTCCTTCTTTTAACGTGCAGATAATCAAGGAGGATATGGGTCTGTCGGGAGAATGGGGATGGGGAACAACTACAGTGGAGGGTACGGCGCTCCTGACGGCTTGGGAGGCTATGGTAAGTCTGCTTCTGTGTTGTGTCTTTCCCTTAAAATCTAGTTACTGTAACGTGCATGGACATCTGATGGATGGTTCTTAATGTCTTCCTAAGGTCGTGGTGGTGGAGGCAGTGGAGGTTACTATGGGCAAGGTGGAATGAGTGGAGGTGGATGGCGTGGGATGTACTGAAAACACCACCAACCTACAAGTCCTAACAACAACATCTGTCTACTAGACTTTCTTACAGATTTAATTTCTTTTGTATTTCAAGAACTTTATAATGACTGAAGGAATGTTTTCAAGATATTATTTGGTAAAGCAACAGATTGTGATGGGAAAATCTGTTTTCTGTAGGTTTTATTTGTTGCATACTTTGACTTAAAATAAATTTTTATATTGAAACCACTGATGTTGCTACTTTTTATATATAGGTACTCTTTAAAGATGTGCTGCCTTCATAAGATTTGGGATGATGTATTTTATTGTTAGCTCTACAAAAAGTAGCACAGTGCAGTGTGAGAGGAGAAGACTGCAAGTCTTAAGCAGACATCTGGGATAGAGCTTGAGTAGTTAGCTAACTTTCTCTCCTGGACACACTGTAAATAAAAAGCCTAAAGATGCGTTCAGGTGGCTTCAGGAATATAAGTTCAGTTAATTCTGTATTTTCTTTTCAATCTCATTTATCAAGCATAGCTCTGAATAATTTAAGAGGTATCTGGAATCTAAATAGTCATAATTGTGTTATAAACCCAGAGGGAGGTGAGAGTATTAGTTGAAATTATAGCCCTAGATTTTAAAATCCTTGTAGCACTTGACCAAGCTACCAAAAATGTTCCCAAAATTTGAGTTTGTTGGAATAGCTAAGAGTTCTCGATGATGACAGAAGAACTTGGTGTAAATACACGGGTATTTACTATGATGGATGTATTCTTACTTGTGCTTTCAATTTCTCACCCAAGAAAACAGGGTTTTTTAATTGTATAAATGACTATATTTAGGAAAATGTAAAACAATGCTGCAGCTGGATTTTGCATCTGATATTGGCTTTGAGTATTTAAGCTCCGTGTAGCAAGGAAAAGGTGCTTTCTAATCTTATCACTTTGATCAGTGTGGCTTTTCCCCAAATTGGCTAGTGGATCAAATTGAAACCTGTCAATGTGAACTTAGTTATTGAACTTGTTACTTGTTTTTGCTAGAAATGTTATTCATGTAATAAATGTCAAAATGGGAGATGAATGTTGTCTGTCCTAGAATGCTTTGTGTGAGTTCTTGGTTATAATGCACATGACTAGAAAGCGTGGTGGCACGAGCCTTGAATCCCAGCACTCAGGAGATAGATGCAAGTACCGTTGATGCCAAATTGAAACAGTGAGTTTCTGTCTTTGGTTTGGGACTAAGGGTTTCACCTAGAGCCTACACACTAATGAGCTAGTCTGCATGCCTGGCACAGGGGTCAAAAGCACTTCAAGGGTTACCTTCTTAAGTCTCAAAAAGAGGTGGCTGGAGAGATGATTCAGTGGTTAAGAGCACTTTCAGAGGACCTGAGTTTGGTTCCCAGCACCCACATCAGGCAGATCACAACTCACTGTAGCTCCAGTGAATCCAGTACATTTTTCTGGCCTCTTAGGCCACCTGCACACATGTGGCATACACTCAACACAGACACACATAGACAGATAAAAACAAATCTTTAAAGCAATAAAAGTAATTGTTGATTTCTCAAAACTTTGTTTTATAAAAGTCACATTTATTTTAAAAACATACAGATTAGAATTACAATTCCTTGGCACCATGATCATGTCTTTGAGGGAGTGCTGGCTAGGGTAAGTAAGGGAATGACAGAAGCTTTGGGGAATGTGTGTAATGGATGGGGTATCCTAAATTGAGATTTTGTGATTTTGTTTGGTGGTAGTGCTGTGGTTAGACCCAGGGCTTTACCATACACAGTAAGCAAACATTTTACCACTGAGCTATAGCCTCATCCCAGACAGTGGGGATCAAGTTAATGNGCCCCAGAAAAGGCCCATGTTTGTGACGGAAAGCACATAATAAAGGATTTGAATTTTTTTTTCATTTATGCTCACTTTCTACAGTCATAAAAATGTTAGTCTATCCCCATCAATACAAAATGCTTCAAGAATATAATATAATTCTTTTATTTTTCTAGTTTTTGAGCCAGGTTTTCACTGTTTTATATATCTGGAGTTCTAGGGATGAACTAGGTTGGCCTTGAACTTGTGGCCCACCTGCCTTACCATCTTAATTCTGTTTTAAGGCCATTTCTGTCAGTACTCAACAAATGACATCTTGGGGGGGCAGGGTAATAGCTCAGTTGGTAGAGTACCTGGCCAACCTGCAGAAAGCCAGGGGTTCCATCCCCAGCACCACATAAACCACCACACAGTTGTAATCTCAGCAGCTGGGAGGTGTGTAAGTCAGAGAATCCAGTTCAAGGTCATCTGCTACACACCAAGTTAGAGGCCAACTCGGGTTACATGAGTCCCTGTTTCCAAAACAGGACATTTCAAAATCTGACAGATCTAATTTAAGTTGACCTCAGAAGCTGGTGAAAATACTGGTTTTATAAGTTTGGCAATTTATAAAACTTACTGAAATATAACAAATGAAAAGATCCCAAAGATCAGGAAAGTGCCCAATCACTAAACTGTCTTTAGGAATGTAAAATCTCTATAGAGAGTTTATAGATTTAAAAGTGCATGACTAGAAATTAATATATTTAAGATCCTGAATGGTCATGGTTTAGGTAACTTAATGTTTTTCTGCTTGAAAAAATAAGAAGCCACTATCTGCCTAAGACCGTAGCATAAAGGTATTATACATAGGGTGGAATTCTACTGTGGGTAGGTATAAACACTGGAATGTAATGTCTCCTAAGAGAATTGGGGGTGGGTGGGGAAACTTAATTCTGTCATAGCATAGGCAGAGTTTTAAATGCTCTTAGTTTTAATGCTTAGAACCTTTAAAAGCCTGTGGTCTCCCTCCTCCTCCTCAGGAAGGATGTTTTCATCTTTGGGGTCCAACCCTTTACAAAAAGTAGCATCTGTGACAAGGATGGTGGTTATATTTCACNTTCCTTAAAGAGTAGAAGGGGAAGCTGGTCCTTTAATCCACTATATGAAAGGTGTAGGCAAGTGAAAAGAAAGGTATGGGATAAAATTATTGGCCTTTTCCATTGTAGAAGAGGGGAGAGAACAAATAAATACAAGCAATTAGAATCTTACCAGACAGTGAAGACTATACAGGCCTGGTATGGAGGCACACACCTATGACCCCAGAACTTCAAAGCTGAGGCAAGGAAGTCCATGAGTTCATGATCAAAAATGGACAACTTTGTTTCAACCTTGTTTCAAAAAAGGATGTTCAATTGGCATATTGTCACAAAGTGAGTGCATTTCCAGTCTTCCTCTGAGAATTGTGAAGCTTTAAAGTGCATTAAGAGAATTACAGGCACCATCAAGTGCCAACTTGACAGTTAAGAAACAAGCTGTGGCCTTGTTCTCAAGAAGGCCTCTAGAAGATAAGGCAAATGTGCATTATTAGCTCTGCTATCCGGCCTTTCCTTAAGGGTTACATGACTGCTCCAAGTAGTGATAAAACATGCTATCTCAAAATCTGAGTAAGTGCAGAAACGGAATACTAACTAAACAATTTAGAATCCTGTGTGTTAGCTGGAGGGAGAGGTACAGTGCTGGCTGGACACTCAGTCCTCACACTCACGGCAGGTGCTTCTGTGCAGGAAGATTGAGTTCCCGTGTCACGGCACGTTAGAGGAGCATCTCTGAATGAGTATTGCATGACAGGAATCACAGACTCGTACTGGCTTTGGTGAAGAAGGCAAAGGCAGCTCGTTGTCAGAACAGGCATTACAGAAAATTTCCCCACAGTTTCTACAATGGTGCTATTAAATGGAAAAATTAGGAAGAAAAAAAAAAACTGAATTAGAAGCCATTTTTTGTTGCCAAAATGTTTGGGCTCACTTTCACCCCTCTTACCTTTCTTTTGGAGAGTGAAAATTCCTTCTCACAAAGCTTACAGTGTGTTGCCTCTTTGTCTTTCAGCCAGACCAGTCCCTAATAGGAAAAGATGAATGTTCCTGTTCAAATCAGTTAACACTTGGCTTAAAAGCACGAAAACAGTAAAGGCAGAATTCCTATGATTTATCATTTTTCAGGGAGCCACTTCTGTTCAAAATAAAGGAACTCAAGAAAGAAGGCACCAGGCTCAGGCAATAGCTCTCAGAGAAAGGTCAGAGGAACTTAGAAATGTCAGGACAGAGGGGCCCAGGCCAGATGTGGGCAGGGGGCTGGACTTCCAAGAAAAAGTAATGAGCCACCTAATTTCTTCAGGGGACATTTAATAGAGGTGCTAGGTTGTTGTCATAGAAGAATGAGAATATTCTGGTGTTGAAATAAAACAACGTATAATAAAATAAGTGAAGGGACAGGCAGTTGACATCAGAAATAATAAGGGTGTGGTGATGACCGCCTTTAATCCCGGCACTCAAGAGGCAGGAGGATCCCTGAGTTTGAGGCCAGCCAGGGTTAAAGTGAGATCCTGTCTAGGAAAAAAGCTTACTGAGGACACTTAAGGAGTTTGAGTGGGCACACAGGTCCCACCACATGCATAGCAAGGTGAGAAAACATGCTACAGCATGGCTCAGTAGAACAGGGTTTGCCTAGCATGTGTTAGGCCCTTTCAGTTCCATTGCCAGTACTACAAAAAGGGGAAAGCGGTATGAATTGCACGTTGTTTTGAATATAGAGCTAGATGCCAGAGGGAATCGCTGTAAGAACTGGAAGTGGCTCCCTTTTGGAGCAGGAGCTAAGGTGGCTTAAAGGCAAGAGAGCCTTTATTTTTATTTGAAATCTTTCTAGAATAGGGGCTGGGGTAATGGCTCAGCCATTAAGAGTGCTGCTGTTCTTCCAGAGCACCTAAGGTCAATTTCCAGCATCCACATGGTGCACAATGTTCTGTAACCCCAGTTCCAAGTGATCCAACACCTAGTCTCTTTTTTTTTTTTTAACTGGTTCAGAGTGCTGGCTGGCATTACAGCAATTACATAACCTAGGCTCCAGGACTTTTTGAATAACTTTTCATATAACATTTTGATTAAAAAATTAAATGGGTAATTTGGAATAAAAAGCCATCACTGACACTGAAGTGCTGACCTGATAATCCCATGTCATAGGAAGATTCTTTCAGACAAGTAACACTCATTCTAGCCTTGTCAAAGCAACCTTGTATGCATCAGAAGCCTATTCTAGAAGGGTAAATTGAGAGTCTTCCAGGATATGTTATCTACTAAAGTAGCACCACAGTGTCATTTTTCATCCAGATCATTAGTACATCCTTTAGCAGGTACTAAGTAATCCATTTCCACCTTTCAAAATATTTCAGTAAGAACAGAGATGGTAGTCTCCATCCCATTCCTCCAGGAGGCAGAAACAGGCAGATCTCTGTGAGTTTGAGGCCAGTCTGGTCTACAGAGCGAGTTCCAGGATGGCCAGGGCTGTTACACAGAGAAACCCTGTCTTGAAAAAAAGAAAAATGTGGAAAGAATAGTACCACCCACACACTCTTCAGTGCTGCCACCTCTGTCCTCTGGGATTTGTATACACCGTTCTGGTGCTGGGACCAACCCAAGGCCTTGCCAACAGCGCAGTCTCTAAACAATTAAGGTTTACCAATTTGAAGAGCTTTCAGCTGTACTGACAAACCTTTTTACTCACCTGTAATGCTTTGTTGGCTTCTTTTATGTCATCTATTTTAAGTTTGGATCTAAAAACATCACAAACAGGTCCAAATTTTAGTATGCATGTAAATACAGAACAGCTAATATTTCATTGGAAAGGCGTTGATCTTTCATTGCATATAATTTTAGATCCTAACAATCTCTGGCTAAGGGGATATTTTGTATTTTCCTATTTTTTTTTCTTCTAAATGTCCTAAAACAAAAATCAGTGTTTGAGACTTCCACAACTTGATTTTGGTTTTTGTTNAGACAGTTGCACACTCTACAGCTAGATTTCTCAAAAGCTTCACTGTGTGAGAGAAGGTGTCTCTGGAAGTGCATGCATAAAGACCCTGGTTAGAGCCCAGTGCCATAGAAACCCGGCTGTGGTGGCAGACATCTGCAATCCCAGCACTTGGGAAGTTACACAGCAGAAGATCAAAGTTCAAGGTCATTGGCTACACAAGTTCTAGGACAGCTGGGATACTTGCTACTCTTTAAACTTCAAACATGTTTTAATTTTATCACCAGAGAAATTGCTCATTACATTTGAAGTGGTTGGTCACACACAGTGACATACAATCCAGCCCAGGAACTCAACACCAGCCTAGACAATAGAGCAATATTCTTTCTCAGAATGAGGAGGGGGAAGGGCAAGAACACAATCCTAAAATAAAATTGAAATGATGGTATTCGTACATATCTCCCCCTCCTTCCATTTCTCTTTTTAAAAAATGTATGTATGTGACTGTGTTGCTTGCATGTATGTTTGTGTACCATGTGCATGCCTGATGCCCAAAGGTCAGAAAGAGGCATCAGAGTTAGGCATCTAGTTAGAGCAACTAGAGTTAGCGTGAGAGCAGCCACTGTGTGGGTGCTGGGAATTTAACCTAGGTCCTCTGCAAGAGCAACAAGTACTCTTAGCTACTGAGCCATCTCTCCAGCCCCTATTTCTTTGTCTTTTAAAGGCATGATCTCAAGGCTGGCCCCTCTGTATGTAGCTGTGGATGACCTTGAATTCCTGATCTTCCTCCCAAGTGCTGAGATTATAGCCACTTTCCTGGCTTCCTATAGAATCCCAATAACATTTTAGTACAAGATCACATTGCATCATGGTAAGATTTAACCCCTGAAGGCATGAAAACTACCTCTAATTCACACACAACTGGCTCTGTCTCTAGAGTGATAGCTCTNGACATTTTCAAAATTCAACTCATATTCTTCTGATAAAATTACGCTTCTGGATTCTTTATCACTGAAGAATTAAACAATAGTCTTTGCCTTCACCTGCTGGAACCCTTCAGAGCCAAGGTCTACTAAAATGCACAGAACTACTCAATCCCTTTAAGGAATCTAGTCTTTAGTGTCCCCATACTCAAGCCTCTCTGCACAGCTGATCTGGTACACTCGTGTNTTCCACGAATCTGTGGACTTGTAGCTGAAGGAAGANAGAGGAATTACTCGCAAAGTTTGCTGCCAAGTTCTTGCAGAGCCTGTTCTTGTTCGTGGTATATTTTTTTCAACTGCTGATTTTCATCCTGGAGGTTAAGAAACTCCTTCAATAAAAAACAGAAATATAACTTTAAAAAACCAAGAAAGTCCATATTGCATATATATCATTAATTAGGAAAGTATAAATATCTTTGAGCTTTGTTCTCGGGAGGCTGAGGCATGACCTTGTCCTGATCCTGCTTCCATTTCCCAAGTGTTGGGATTACAGGAGTATTCCGTCAAGCTGATGAGGGTTGATGATCCCTCCCCCCAATTTCTCTTTTTAAAAAAGATTTGTGTGTGTGAATGTATGTATGTATGTGTACCATGTGCATGCCTGATACCCAGAGGTCAGAAGAGGGCTTCGGATCCCCTGTAACTGGAGTTTAGAGATGGTTGTGAGCCACCATGTGCATGTTGGGATTGTAGTTCAAACTGGCCTGGAAGTCATTATGGAGCTAGGCTAAGCCTCAACCTCCTGATCCTCCTGCCTCAGCCTACTCAGTGCTGCAATTACAGGTGCACACCACACCCAACTGCACTTAATCTTTATAAGAAACAGAATGTATCTGAAGCCTTTTCCTAGCTGCTCTGTGTATCATCTATTACCCACACAACCTCCGTACTCATACTGCTAAGATGACTAAGTATATCATGTTTTCTCATATACATGTAAATTGTGTAAAGCATCTTGTTTTAAAAGATGTGTTTATATGCAGGTACATGTGGAGGTTGAAAGACAGCCCTGGTTGTTGTACTTAGGACTGCCTACCACCTCCTTTGAGACAGGCAGGGTCTTTCAATGACCTGGAGCTCATGAATTAGGCTAGACTGGCCACCCAGTGAATCCCAGGGATGCCTCTCAGAGCTGAGATCTCAGAGCTGAGAATACAAGTCCTGTAAGCACTTTACTGACAGCCATCTCCTCAGCCCCCAAACCGTTTACATAATAAGCTCACAAGCTGGGAACAGTGGCTCATGCCTTAAGCCCAGCACTCTAGAGGCTGAGACAGAATTGCCATGAGTTCAAAGCCAGCTTTTGCTACATAGCAGAGTTCAGAGACAGTGTGGGCTATAGTATGAAACCCCATCTCCAACAACAGAGGTAACATTTGTCAAGATAGAAAATTTAAAAGTTTTACCACTATTTACTTTTTTGAGACTAATGATTTGTTGGGTCTCATTTCTAAGATGAGCTAGGACATCTTTCTCCTTTTGAAGATCTTCTTGCAAAGTCTGCCTCCATTCCTTCTCAATCTTCAAATCCGTTTCCAACTGCACCCTTGAATGGCAAACAGAAGCTCAGTGTTCAGTTGGTCATTCTTGAGATAGGGTCTCATATAGCCTTGAAATCNGAATGCTCCTGCCTCCACCTCCTGAGTTCCAGGGTTACAGGTATCTTCTACCATACTTGGCTCTCTTATTTTTACTGATTTCTTTAAAGGCTTATTTTTTAATTACAGGTGTTGTGAGCCACNTGGTGTGGGTGCTTGAAATTCCNCTGCAGGAGGAGTACATGCTCTTAGCCACTGAGCCATCTCTCTAGTCCCCTTTAGTTTATTTATTTTTTGAGACAGGGTCTCATATATCCCAGGCTAGCCACAAAATTTCTATGGAGCCAAAAATGACCTTTAATTTCTGCCTCACTTATATAACCAATGTGGGCTGTGTAGCAAGACCCTGTATCAAAAAAGGTTTCCAGATAGTCTATCAAATATGATTCTATTTTAAAAATAAAATTAGGGGGCTGCAGAGATAGCTGAGCAGTTAAGAGCACTGGCTATTCTTCCAGAGGATGGGGCTTCAACTCTAGCATCCACATGGCAGCTCACTACTGTCTGTAACTCCAAGATCTGATACCCTCACAGACTTACATGCAGGCAAAAACACCAATGCACATAAAATAAACATAAATTATTAAAAATAAAATTAGGTCAGGCATAGTGGCACACATCTTTCATTCTAGCACTTGGGAGGCAGAGGCAGTCAGATCTGAGTTCAAGGACAGCCAGAGCTATATTTTTTGAGACACTGTCTTAGTGGGTAAAGCCTTTTGCTGCCAAGCCTGACAACCTGAATTTGATCCCACAGTCCTACATGGTGAGAAGAAAACCAACCCCCAAAAGTTGGCCTCTGACTTCCACATACATACTCTGGTACATGCATGCTAACAGACTAATAAATAAGTAAATGTAATTTTAAATTTTACAATAAAATTTAAACCATGTATTGCCTGTATATTTATATATACAAAGAAATGTCTTGTTTTGTCCTTATTTTGTGGTGCTAAGGTCTGAATGTAGGGCTTTATGCAAACTAAACAACACATATTCTACCAGTGAGTTACCCTGAAGCCCAGAACAGTTACAGAGTTTAAGAGTTATACCAGAACAGTGTAAAGCCCCCTTTACACTGTTTCAGTCCTTACTCTACAAGCATCGCTAATGTTCCTCCCCAGGAACTATGCACTATTTTTGTTATTAAAAGAAAGTGGACTGCAGAGATGGCTCAGCAGTTAAGAGACACACNAGTGTAATTAAAAATGAAAAAAAAAATCAATCTTAGAAAACAGGAGCTGAGGATGTAGCTCAGTGGAGAGAGTGCTTGTGTGGCATAAACAAACCCTGGGTTTTGATCCCCAGCATCACCTAAGCAAGGTATGGTGGTACTTANCCATAATCCCAGTATTCAGAGGTGGAAGCAAGAAGANCAGAGGGTCAAAGTCACCCTTGCTTATGGAGGGAATTTTGTAGGCCAGCCTGGGATACATGAGACATTATCTCCAAAAGTAAATAGATAAAATAATAGGAGTAACAATTATGTTTTCAGTATGTGTGGTTTTGGAGCTTGAACCTAGGGTCTCAGCAATGCTAGCAAAGTATTCTTCCACTGAATTACATCCCTACCCCAACTTTTATATTTATTTGTTTAGTGTGAGAGCTGGGACATGTGCAGGACTACCATGTGGGCCCTGGAGGTGGAGCTGAGGCTTGGTGGTAACTGCCTTTACCTACTGAGCCATCACAGATGTCCCACACACACCTTCTTTAAGTGGCTATACTGGCTGGCAGAGACCATGTTAGTACAAGAATTTGATTCCAAGACCAAACACTCACAGCTGCTGCTCCTTCTGCGAGATCTGTCTCTGCAGACTGTCGGATTTGCTCAGACACTCTTGGGCATATTTCTCATCCTCGTCTTCAGCTTCCATTTGTGCCTTCTCTGCTTGCTGCAATCTGGTGTAATTCAAATCAACTTTGGGTAAAACTGAGGCTAGAACTAGGGTGTAAAAGGGTGAAGAAGACAAAAGAAAAATGGGGAAATAGAAACATTTCTAAATGAAAACAAAGTTTGGGGGAGAACTCACAAACTCAAACGTGAAAGAGCCACACAATGTCTAGAAATTGTTTTGTGATTTTTTTTTTCAATACAAGATATAATATGCCCAGAAAACTATCTTGAAATTTGCTTTATTTCTTGTTCATAATTAATGCAAAGCAATACAGTCTTTACCGTTGGAGGATAATGATTCAAATCTCAAATATGGCTAGGTATGTTATTGCCCTTTTACAAAACCATGAGTAGCACATGGGTCTATAGTAAGTGCAGAACACACCTATTGTATGTGATGCTAAGATGTGTGTGCCGGGAATCAAGTGCACTACAAGGCTAAGAGCAACAGTTCGTCTCAGTAATGGTGTTTTCCTAGCAGAGCTCTACACAGTTGCTCAATTCATCAAAGCTGTATGTGTGTGTGTATATATTTATATTAAGATTCAAAAAGATTTAATGCTTGTTGGCATCATTCCCTATGGATAATTTTTTTTAGATTTTTATTTTACATTTATGAATGTTTTGCTTGCATGTATGTCTGTGCACCACATACATGCCTAGTGCCCACTGAGGTCAGAAGAGGGTGTCAGGTCCCCTGGAACTGGAGTTATAGACAGTTGTGAGCCACATCATGTACGTGTTGGGAATTGAACCCAGGTCCTCTATAAGAACATGTGCTCTTAACTGCTGTGACATCGCTCCAGTCCCCTAATTTTTATTCTTTACCTTGAATATTAAAGATTAGTTCAAAATATTCGTGGTCATTTTTTCCTGTTTTTATTTGTTAAGTCACTGTTTCTCCCTAGGCTTAGCTCCACTCCTTGCCTCCCCTGGACATCAAGATTTCTGAGGTTTATAAGAAAATATTTCCCGGATTCACTGGACATTAACTCTTCACAAGAAGTCACAAGAGAAATCTCGCGCCTTCCTATCTGCCTCAAAAACACCTTAAGTAAGGCAACACACTTTGTGCATATAAAAGCCTCCAAAGAAAGGTGAAGAAGGAAGTTACCTCTAGGTTTACATTGAAATGAAAGGGTTAAGGCGGTAGGGTGGGCTCAGCTCTCTTCTCTACGGTAACAGGAAGTAAAGTAAGTGAGGTAGGCCTTGCAGTTGTGCTATCACAAAAAAGGGCTGGGGGACTAGAAAACTGAGGTGCTGAAGCCCAGGGCAACGGCCAACCTGGCTTGGAAACTGCTTTGAAAACTTAACTTTAAAATCAGTAAGGAGCCATTAGGCAGAGTGTGCAAATGTGTGTGTGTATGTGTGTGTGTGTGATTATCTGTGCCAACACAGCCTGAAACCAAAGGTTTCTAGTTTCCATCAAAAGGTAGCTAAAAAGAAAAAACCATTTGAAAATCTTGCCCTCCAAGCAGTTGAGGCTCAAATCTGCCCTGTGCACAAGGCTGAGGAGTGCATCTGGGGAGCCCAGTGCACCTGCTGTGTCTCACAGCAGCAATGAAGGGCTCCTACAGCCCCATACAATAGGAGATACCATAAATCATAAATTCTTTTCCATTTAACATATGGTAAAAGGATGGGCTCTGCNCTTTGAGTGGGTTTCAGAAGGAGATGTCTTTGACCAGCTTGTACTGGTCCTGGGGGTCACTGCCAGCACTTTTCACCAATGACACTGCAATTGTCCTAGTCTGAGTTAACAAGTCATTGTCACTTCATAATGGAATGGACAGAAATCAAAGACAAGAAACGGTAATAAAGATGTCCAAAATGTAAAAGTGGGGATAAAGAAAACAACAAAAAGAAAGAAGAAAAAAGAAGAAAGAGGATGTCAATAAAAGAATATTTGTGTCAGTAAAGCATCACTAGTTATGTTTTTCCTAAGTAGATTCAAAGAAAGCAATGGTGAGACNTGTTGACTCCACATGACAGGGCAATGGATACATTACATTTTCCAACAGTCAAATGAAATGCCAGGATAAAAGAACTCCACTGACAGAAAATCCTGTCCTGGGGTAGGCTGAGGTCTAGCTCAGAAAGCAACTACAGTGTCTACTCATGCCNTTTCCAAATAGGAGATGGCCAGTGGTGAAGAATGGGACAGTCCCACCAGAGCCTGGCCACTTCTTTATTCCAGGTCTTTGTGTTTAGTGTTATGGCACAAATATTGTGCCTTTAAAATATCTCCAGGAAAGCAACTTTAAATGAGTCATCACCCTAATAGCAACTTGATTCCACACAGCAACCAAAAAAGTACAAAATCTGGCTCAGCTTAGATAGACAGAGGGCATAGGTGAG
Source organism: Neotoma lepida (assembly GCA_001675575.1). Taxonomy (NCBI): domain Eukaryota; kingdom Metazoa; phylum Chordata; class Mammalia; order Rodentia; family Cricetidae; genus Neotoma; species Neotoma lepida. The sequence continues at coordinate 335,007 of LZPO01027374.1, forward strand.
GTCTCCTGACAGCCTTCTATGGCAGATGTCAGAGGGGAAGAAGGGAACAGGGAGGGGAACTCATGAGTGTCATACCTTTGCTCCAGCTGCCTCATGGCCGTAGTGATTTTATTGGTCTTTTCTTCTAGTCGGGCAATTATTTCANTTTTTTCTTTCAAGCTGTCTTCAGAGCCCTATTTATAAAAAACAAAATAGCTATGATGGTTTTGATTTTGAAACTCAAACATTNGGCCAAGTGTAGTGGTATATGCCTGGAATCCTAGCACTGNGAGGTAGGTAAGATGGGTTCAATGCCAGCCTCACTACACAGGGCCACCAAGGCCAGCCTGGGCAGCCAGTCCTCAAAAATAACCAAATAGTAAGAATAAGATACAGGATGCACCAGAGAAGGGCTCAGTGAGAAGACAGACTTACCTGGTCAGTGGAGCTCCACTCAAGCTCACATGGTAGAAGGACAGCCTACTCCTCAAAGTGTCCTCTGACTTCCATATATGCCACACACATAGCACACACATATATCATAATAGTAATTTTTTTTAAAAATACAACAACAACAAACAACAACTTGATCAGACTTCATGTTACTGAAAGACAACAGGAGGCCGAGCGGTGGTAGTGCACGCCTTTAATCCTAGCACTCTGGAGGCAGTGGCAGGCAGATCTAGTTCGAGGCCACCTGATCTACAGAGTAAGTTCCAGGGCAGCCAGGACACACAGAGAAACCCTGTCTTAGAAAAAAAATTTTTGAGAGATATGAGAAATCACTTAGTGGGTAAAGGTGTTTGCTGCCAGTGTGGACAGACCCACACAATGAAAGAAGAGAACCCACTCCACAAGGTATTTTCTGAGCTATCTTCATGTGCACTGTGGTACACACACCAAAAAATAAATGTNATAAAAGATTACTGAGGGCCAGACACGATGTCATAGGCCTTTAATGCCGGCACTCCAGAGGCAAAGACAGGCAGTTCTCTATGAGTTCAAGGCCAGCATGGCCTACNAAGTGAATTCCAGACTAGCCAGGGCTACACAGTGAGATCCTGTCTCAAACAAAAACGTAATATTGCAATTATAGGCTGGAGAAATGGCTGTTTTAAGAGCACTTGTTGCTTTGGCAGAGGGCTTCAGCTTGGTTCCCAGCATCNACGTGGTGGCTCATAAGCATCTGCAACTCGAGTTCCAGAGGATTCCATGCCCTCTTTAGCCCTCCAAGGGCACAAGGTATGCATGTGATACACAGTCATATATATGCAGGCAAAACACTCTCTTAAAATATTTTTNAAAAATATTGAAGTTTAAAAGTAAATTGGAGGGCTAGAGAGATGGCTCAGAGGTTAAGAGCACTGACTGTTCTTCCAGAGGTCCTGAGTTCAATTCCCAGCAACCACATGGTGGCTCACAACCATCTGTAATG
>LZPO01027374.1:395845-405978 GCA_001675575.1 Neotoma lepida
AATAATAATAATAATAATAATAATAATAATAATAATAATGCAAATATTTAAAAAGAAAGGTTTTTGGCTTGATACAGTGGCACACACCTACAACCCCAGCACAGGAGAGGCTGAGGCAGGAAGATTTTGAGTTTCAGGACAGCTTGGGTTACATAAAGAGACTNTTTCAATAAATAAATACATAAATACATAAATAAATAAGGGGCTGAAGAGATGGCTCAATAGTTAAGAACTCTGGTTGCTCTTCCAGAGGACTCCAGTTCGATTCCCAGCACCCACATGGCAGCTGACAAGAACCTATAACTCCAGTTCCAGGGGATCCAATGTCTTGCTTCTGACCTCCTTGAATATATCAGGTATGTCTGTAGGGCACTGACATACATGCCAGCAAAACACTCCTACACATAAAATTATATTAAATAAACAAGAAAAAAATAAAACTAAGTAAATAAATAGGGCTGGCTGGGGACCCAGCTCAGTGGTAAAGTGTTTACCTAGTATGTGCAAAGCCTTCAGGTTGATCTCCGGTTCCACAGATGGTAAATAAATAAAGAAACCATCAAAACAAGGATAAAAAATTACTTTTAATATCTTATGGATTCTATAACAGACATAGAATGCAATTTCTTATTTTAAAAAATATTTTCAGTTCTCTTTTATTGATAATATAACTAAGATATTTATTTTATAAGTTTAAATTACCTTAAGATTGAATGGAATAATTAGCTACAGTGTGGCCCGGAGATGAAAATATACAAAAGAGCTTTATAAACAGATGTATCCCCACTCCTGGTACACTTGAAGTCACAAAGTACATGTTCATTTTTAAAGTAAAGATTATAAAAATCAAACTAATTCATCCAATTTTTACCAAGGTATGACAAGAAATCTTTATGCGCAAAAAAAAATGCAGAGATAAACTTAGCAGCTTAAAGTCTTACAACTCACATCATTCTACAAAGCACTACCTCTACAGACAGACAGATGGTCTACTGCTTCTAACCCATTTGTCATGCTCACAACAAAAGAGAAAAAGTGCTCTGAACACAATGATCAGAATTCTTATATTCTAAACAACTTTCTTTAAAATGTAACAATCAAAGCGTGTTTTATAGTTACACTTAGGAGTATGACACACTAAATTTACTGTACATGGAAGAACTTGTATCTTGATGTAGTATCTTGGAAACATCATTTCAGCTATATTCATGGTCCATTTAAATTTTCTAGTATACCTCAAGTGATTTAAGACAAACATCTACAATGCTACTCTCCTTTAAAGATATTTAATTTTCATTATTACTGCCTTTGAGAAATACAGTGGTTTTTTTAAAACTCACAAAAATCAAAGTACCTGGTAACAGCATTTGAACAAAACCTGATTAAGTCTCTCCTTTGTTAGANAACACTAATTTTATTGAGAAATGAAGAGAGCTGAGGATGTAGCTCAGTGGTGGGTCCACCACTCGCCTGGCGTGTGCAAGGTCCTACATTCAATCCCCAAAGAGAGGAAAACAAAAATAAAGAAAACCTTTTCAAATCAATGGAGGAAAAGGTGTCCTTTTACCAACTGGAGCAGAGTTCTGAGAGGAAACACAACAAGAACACTACTGTGTTGCTGGCTATGTTTCACAGAACTTAAATACTCAATTCTCATTCCACTACAATAAAACTAAGTGCTGATTTTAATAACACTACACAANGTCAGAATGCTGGAGATGTAGTTCAGAGGTAGAGCGCTTATCTAACAAGATAGGCGAGAGAGACCCTGAGTTTACTCCCCAGCACAAGGAAAGAAAGGATGGAGTGGGGGGTGTAAATAACAAGCAGGGTTAGAGGGCTGGGGGTGTAGGCCATTGGTAGTGTGCAATTAGCATGCATGAGTTTGATCCCAGCACCTTGCTAAGAAAGAAAAGGGCCAGGGATGTAGCTCAGTGGTATGGCGCTTGCCTTGCACGTGCAAGGCCCTGGGCTCAATTCCCCCAACACTGAAAAACAACAAAAAAGACCATCATAACTATAGGCTGGGATGTGGCATAGTGGGTACAACATGTGCTTGGCATGCAAAAGGCCCTAGATTTGATTCCAGTCCCCCGCCCCACTTTCTCAATAACCACAACTACATTTAAAAGTTTGAAATAGTGTGGTAAAACTAATGACAATCTCTTGAACTCCAATATGAACCTATCTCTCCTTCCAAATAGTACTTTTAAATAACCAACAGGTTACCACTATCAGCGCAACATGGTTTTTCAGGGTTCTAAGGTATAATGTTTGGCATTAAAAAATATGTTAGAGCAGGCATGGTAGCACATGCCTGAGATCTCAGTACTTGGGAGGCAGAGGCAAGAGGATTGCCACAAATCTAAGGCCTGGTCTCNACAGGGAGTTCCAAGCCAGCCAGGATTACATATCTAGATCCCATCAAAAAGAAAACAAAACATTATGCAAGCATTTTTGATCTATGATTTAAAAACCAACAGAAATCAAGTATTAAAACCCCAGTGGTTCCTGTGACAGGGCAAACATCCCTTTCAAGTAATGTTCCCCTCACAATTAAGGTATTATATATATATTTCCCTCTGAGAATTTACTGAGGAAAATCATCACAAATCATAATTTTTTCTTTCAGTTAAGGTGAAAAAATTGCTTCATAAGTTCATAGGTTGTGAAAGCCACAGCTTGTGAGGGAATGCAGCGGATGTAGTTCAGAGACAAGCCACGGTACAGTCCTTTCCGAATCCCATGGTGTCCATAGACATACTTCATGGTCTCCCGCATCGTACTGAAAGACAGGGGGAAAATGATGGAGCAGCTACTCTTGAGGAGACAAGACAACCTCAGAACCCAGAAGAGCTTTGGTGGTTGTCGATTGGTTGGTTTCTTCAGACAGAACCTTGGTCTTTAGCTTGGGCTGGCTTTGACCTGTAATCTTCTGCCTCCTACATGCTGGGGAAAGAGGACTATGCCACCAGGTCCAGCCCACAGTAGCATTTTTTTGTTTTTTGGAGACAGGTTTCTCTGTGTAGCCCTAGCTGTTCTAGAACTCACTCTGTAGACCAGGCTGGCCTCGAACACACAGAGATCCGTCTGCCTCTGCCTCCCGAGTGCTAGGATTAAAGGTGTGCCATACCACCACAAGGCCCATGGTAGCATTTTTAAAAGAGGCTTAGCTGCCTGTGGTTGCTCAAACCTGCAATCCTAGCACTTCAAAAGCTAAAACAGGAGTTTCAGGCCAACGTGAGCTACAGAGAGGGACTCTGTTTCAAAGAAAGCAACAAGTATTTACATATATAAATGCATACATACAAACNAATGAGTCCAGGTGGTACATGCCTATAAGCTTAGCACTTGGGAGATGGAGATAGGAGGACCAGCAGTTCAAAGCTAGCCTTTGCTAAATCAAAAGATGACAAGTTAAAGNTCAGGCGTGTTGCATACAAAGTTGGAAGCCAATCAGAGCTACTTGAGATCCTGTCTTTAAAAAGTAGAAATTAAACCAGGTGGTGGTGGAGCACTCCTTTTATCCCAGCACTAGAGAGGCAGAGGCAGGTAGGTCTCTCTGAGTTGGAGGCCAGCCTGGTCTCCAAAGCTAGTTCCAGTAGGCTAAGGCTACACAAAGAAATCCTATCTCGAAAAAACAACAACAAAAAGAAAGAACTGTTTAAAAGAAAACATTACATTTCTAAAGCTTGCAAACAGTTAGATGTCAGAACACTTACAGGCACTTTTCAAACTCTGGTAGGACTGCCCCTAACTGCATTCTCCGACGGGTCACATCAAATGGGTAGCTAAAGAAACAGAAAAATTAAAGACTTAAAAATCATCTCTCATTTCCTACTTGACAGCCATTGGAACCAAAATTCCATATCCACAGGGCATTCCTGTTTCAGGGTATTTGTTTACACGGCATGAAGGTGGTCTCACCTGCCTAAGGTACCTTCTGATTGTTTTAATAAAGAGCTAAATGGCCAATAGCTAGGCAGGAGAGCCTAGGCAGGACTTCCGGGCAGAGAGAGGAACTCAGGGTTAGAATCTGGTGCTGCAGAATGCACCAGCCAGACACGAAGGGATATGGACATACAGAATGGAGGAGAGGTAAAGAGTCACATGACAGAACAGATAGTAGAAACAGGTTAAGTTATAAGAGCTAGTTGGGAACAAGCCTGAGCTAAAGGCCAAGATTTCATAATTAATAATGTTTCCATGTCATTATTTGGGGGCTGGCAGTCCAAAGAAAGTCTCACAAGAAAGACTAGCTACACAGTCCAACACTGGGCAGGTGGAGGCAGGAGGATTTGAAGTTCAAAGCCATCCTCAGCTACATAAAGAGAAGACAGGTTAAGCTGTGAGTCAATTGTGAAGAAAGGGAGGTGACAGCCAAAAAGAGGNCTAGAAGGTAAAGAGATGGTCTGAGTCCACAGAAGAACCGTGGTCCACANACAGGTTTCCACAGCTAAGCAGACATCTCTGTCTTTTGTCCCACACAGCATGACACCAGCTTCCATCTGAATCTACAACCAGTTTTCCCAGGGCAATTCTCAGTCCTGAGCGTCCTATTCAGCTGACTCTGGCTTAGCTTTTCCCACCCAGGACTTTGCTGAGTCTGGTCACAGCACTCCCTTTCTGCTGCCTTCCTGGTGCTCCGGACATGTCCTTCGTCATTGCAAAGGCTTTCTGACTTCCTTTCCCTGGAAAGTCCCTGTTGCTTAGTTTCCAGTCACTTTTATTTCATTCTCCTTGATCTCTCTTGGTCTAGAGAAAATTTCTTGAAATTGCTTTTCCAATTTTGACATAGTAATGCATTTATTATAACGTTCCCTCTACATGCTAGCAGATTTAACTCCAGTTAAACACTGTACTATTTCAATAAAAACAGCTCAGGAGCCAGGCAGTGGTGCCGCAAGCCCTTAATCCCAGCACTTGGGAGGCAGAGGCAGGCAGATCTCTGTGAGTTCGAGGCCAGCCTGGTCTTCAGAGTGAGTTCCAGGACAGCCAGGACTACACAGAGAAATCNTGTTCAGAAAACCTGAGTTCGGTTCCTAGCATCCATGTCAGTGGCTCACAAATGCCTGCAATGCCAGCTCCAGATCTGACGCCCTCTTCTGGCCTCTGGAACGGTACTCTTATGCACAAATACACATTTATACATAATTAAAAATAAAAACAAAATCTAAATAAAAGGGAAGCTTGCTCAGTCAGCAGTTTTATTTTTTCCTTCAGTGAACCCTACAATGATTCATATACTATCTGGAACAGAGTAAGTTTTCAAGATTTTAATGCAAAGGGCTTACACACACACACTCTAAATGGCTCAAACTTCAGAAACTTNTGGGCAAACTGATGAGAACAAATAAATCATCATACTGAAGTAATTCTTTTGCTTTTTCTCAAATGAATACATAGGGAAGTGGGAGGATCTAGATGAATGTAATCACCTATTGGCATGTAATTACCTATAATATACTTACGATGAAGGCATAGCTGAAAAAAGTATTAAATTAATACTTATCAAAATCAAGTAACATTTTATGAGAGAGAGAGAATAAAGTGATTAACAGTGTTAGACATGACACAGAGAAAAGACTTGATGGACAACTCAAGNGGAGACACTTACGATATCGTCTGTGCTATTGCTCCGGCAACACCACCACAAAGTAAGTTCACATGAGTTTTCAAAACTAAGACATTGGGGTTGTCAGACGAAGGCCGGCCAAGCAGGGCGGGAGCGTAGGAGAGCCCAACGCTCTTCAAGGTACCAAAGGTAAAAAAGGAAACACCTGAAAAGCAAAGTATGAACTCACCATAACATGAACCGAGAAAAAGAGCTTTTTTACATCAACACGAGTTAATAGAAGGAACAAAGTATGCGTTTCCTAGTCTATGATAGTTGCCTTAATATAAGATATTTAATTAATATCTATAAATACTAATTTGAAGATGCTACCACTTATCAAAAATGATCACATCAGTTTTCACACACTAACATACTGTGCATTTATAGGGCAGTAGTGAACACAATTTCTATCATATAAGAGTAGAATTAAGCAGTATTCAAGGTTTAAAATTGAGTGAAATTTAAACTCATAATTCATAATTCAGGGGGGTTCTGAGACACAATCTCACTATGTAACCCTGGCTGGCTTGGAACTCACTATGTAGACCAGGCTGGACTTAGCCTCTCGTCAGCTGAGATTAAAGGCATGCACCACTACATCCGGCCTGTAATTCATAATTTTATATACACATGCATATAATAAATAGATGTAATCAAAAAATTTTTAACTATAAAGACATAGAAGCCAGGCTCAATGGAAGCCATCTGTCGGCCCAGCACTTGGGAGTCCCAAGCAAGAGGATCAGGATTTCAAGGTCATTCTCAGCTACATAGCAAGTTCAAGGCTAGACTAGGGTACATGAGACCCTANCTCAAAAATAAGTATGCACTCACACAAAACAATACCACAGCAAAAACAACAAGAAAATACAGTATGTCTCCAACACATTGAACCTTGAAAACACACAATCAAAGAAGTCAATCACAATATGATTTTCTTTATATGAAATGCAAACCTATAGAGATGTAAAGATTAACGGCTATTTAGACTTGGCAGTCCATCCTAACTATGGGTAAAAGATGATGTCAAATTGATCATGCTGATGGCTGTAGATCTCAAATCAACTAAAAACCAATGAACTGGACACTTACATGGACAAATGGTATGGTGTTCTAGTCATAACTCAATAAAGCTGTTACTGAAAAACACTTTTATGGGCTGGAGAGATGGCTTGGCCATTAAGAGCACTTGCTGCTTTTGCAAAGGACCCAGCACTCGCATGCTGCCTTACAGCTGTCTGTAACCCTCCTCTGGCCTCCAAGGGCAATAGGCACATATGCAGTGCACACACACATGCACAGGCAAAACACTCATACACATAAAAAAAAATAAATTTAAAAAAAGCTAGTGTTTTAGCAAGCATAGCAGTCACCGTTATAATCCTACTAGCCCTTGAACTCAGGTTCTCAGCTACATAACGAGGCCAACTTGGGCTACAAGACTTATCTTAAAAACAAAAATCAAACAAAAACAGAAATGAGAGAAAGAGGTTCTTGTACATTACCTGGGTTGGCCTCAAACTCCCAGGCTCAGTTTTCTGCCTTAACTTCTCAAGCACCTGGGATCACAGGTATTCACCACTATGCCAAACCTCAAATGTAGCTGATTTCAGAGCTTGAAACTCTGACCCTCTGGCCACCACTTCCCCAGGGTTACAATTAAAGAACTGCTACCACACATTTTTTTACTTTATTTTAGAAACTTATGAGTGTTTGTATGTGCACCACATGCATGCCTGGTACCTGCAGAGGCCAGGAGAGGGTGTCAGACATCTGGAGTTACAGATGACTGGAAGCCATCATGTGGGTANTGGGAACCAAATCCTGGTCCTCTGCAAGAGCAGCCATTTGCTCTTAACCACTGAGCCATCTCTCCAGCCCCAAACCTGAATTCTTAACAACTTAAGTGTTTATTAATAAGGCTTTAACTAAGTCAGATATAATAAAAAGACATAAAATTGCTTATCTACTCAGTGTACCTAAATAGTAAACTTTATATACAATGGGCTGAATGACCATATATGAATCTTAAACCCATCTTCATCATTAAGTAAAAATCATTTTCAGATAGCTTCTCATGTTGTCACTTAAAACACACTGATGACAAATACACAAAGCAGGATGCTGCCACATTTCATTTAGCTTTGCCTTGATCTGCTTTATTTTTGAGGTGGAGTCTCACTATGTAGACCATGCTGGCTTCCACCTCCCAGAAATCTGTTTGCCCTGCCTCTGCCTCTGAGTGCTGGGATTAAAGATGTGCACCACCTGTCTGGCCCAATTTGCATCATACCTGCATAGGGAGCCATTCCTAATATAGTAGGCATCAGACCTCTGTAAAATCCAAGGAAACCACCTTCCTTTGAATGAAGAAAATTAGAAGATTATATCATATTCATTATGATAAACATTATAATAAAAGCATAGGATACAACAGAAACCACCCAGGACTCACCTGAAACACAACTATGGACTTGTCAGGATTACTGCTGCTGTGATCATTAACACCGGCCTCCCTCCCTCCTCCACTCTCTCTTTCCTGTGGTACTGGAGATCAAGCCAGGACTGTGCAGGGTAGGTAAGTGCTCTACCACTAAGCCACACCCCTAACCTAGTATCATCAATTCCAAATAAAGGAAAAAATAGATATCCTTTAATATTTTCCTAAATATAAGAAAACATGCTATCAATTTGGAAAGTGGGATGAAATACCTTAGCATAAATTGTCTTGAATGCATGAATGATCCCTGAATAGGTATGCTCTCCTTTCACCTGGAAGGCTAGGCGCACCCTAACCACATCAAGAGGGTAAGTGCAGATAACTGCTGTCATTCCTGAAAAGAATAGAATCAAAAATGTAAAAAGAGTGATCTGCACATGTGCACACACACACATAAATAAATAATAAATAAATAAATAATTTAAGTACAGGCCAGCCAGGACTACATAGTGAGACTGTATCTCTCTCTCTCTCTCTCTCTCTCACACACACACACACACACACACACACACACACACACAGGAATATATTTGAATAAATATATTTTTTAAAAAAAAGCAGCAAGTACTCTTAACTGCTTAGCCATCTCTCTGGCCCCCCAATTAAGCACTAAATGAAGTTTACTTCTCAAATATAAAACGCACCTCTTCATCTTACCTGCCATGGATCCAGCCATTAGCCTGTGCACATGACCAGAGACTCCCAGCTTTGTTGTGATGAACTAGAAACCAGAAACACTCAATTAAATGAGATTCTACACCATGTGTTAAAATGAAGTTATAGGAGCCAGAGAGATGGCTCAGAGGTTGAGAGCATTTGCTGCTCTTGCAGACAACTTGGACTCGGTTCCCAGCACCCACATGGCAGCTCCTAACTTTCCATAACTGCAGGTCCGGGAGAAACAGCACCCTCTTCTGGCTACCAGAGGCACCAGACATTCACAGTATACACACACACACACACACANATATGAAGGCAAAATACTCAGACACATCAAATAAAAATGAATCTTTTTCAATTTTTAAAAATTAGTTTTATGGGCTGGAGAGANGGCTCAGAGGTTAAGAGCACTGGCTGCTCTTCCAGAGGTCCTGAGTTCAATCCCCAGCAACCACATNGTGACTCACAACCGTTTGTAATGAGATCTGGTGGCCTCTTCTGGCCTGCAGGTGTACATGCAGGCAGAACACTGTATACATAATAAATAAATAAATAAATAAATAAATAAATAAATAAATAAATCTTTAAGAAATGAGTTTTATTTATGGATACAGGTGTCAATCTGCCTCTCTGTTTGACACATACATGCAGCACCAGTAGTGGCCAGAAGGGGGCANTAGATTCTCTAAAACTGCAGTTACAGATGGTTGTGAGCTCCTATGTGAGTACTGGGAACTGGTTCAACCCTGGTTCCTTTGAAAGAACAGCCCATGCTCTTAACCACTAAGCCATCTCCAGCCCCCCAAATAACTCTTTTTTAAAAAATGTAAAGTTGGAGCTTTACATATTGGTGCACGTCTTTAATCCCGGCACTTAGGAGGCAGAAGCAGGGTGATCTCTACATTCGAGGCCAGCCTGGTCTACAGAGTGAGTTCCAGAACAGACAGGCTATTACACAGGGAAATCCTGTCTCAAAAAAACAAAAAAGCAAAANCAAAAACAAAAAGGTAAAGTTAGGCTGGATGTGGTGATACATGCCTTTAATCTAGCAGAGGCAGGCGGATTTCTGAGTTCAAGGCCAGCCTAGTCTACAAAGGAAGTTTCAGGATAGCCAATGATACACGAAGAAATCCTGTCTTGAAAAACAAAATAAAACAAATTAGAAAGGATAAAGGAAACTTAATAAGTATAGTAGGAAAACTGTTGAAGCATTGCTCTAAAATAATAGACTTTCAAAACATAACTTCACTTGTTTAATAACAAAATCCCAAACTGGGGATATGGTTCATTGGTAAAACATTGCCTAGGATGCTCAAGGCTCTGAGTTTTTGGTTTTTGTTTTTTTTTTGTTTTTTG
>LZPO01027374.1:486385-506972 GCA_001675575.1 Neotoma lepida
AAAAAAAGAATTTTGCTTGCATGTATTTAAGTGCACTGCATGCTTACCTGATGACAGGAGAAGCCAGAAGAGGGAGTTGGATCCCTTGGAATTAGATTAAAGATGGATAGATCACATCTCCAAAAACAAAAGAAGATAATAAGAATAATGTTTGNCTGGAGGTATAATAGATCAGTAGCAGAGCCCTTGTCTNGCACGCACAAAANACTGGTCCATAGGCCTGGGAATTTCAACGCCACACTGGGCTATAGCATGAGGTCTTGACTGATCCTCCTACATTCTGTGTGTGTGTGTACCTTTTACACATGACAGTACCAATTTTCAACAGATTTTGACAAAGCTCCTATATAACTTACACTGTGATCAAGAGATGAACAAGTTGGGCTGGCTCCATGGATCCAGTTTCATTTCTGAGCCCANAGGGTAGCCTACAGTTCCCTGTAATTCCATTTCCAGGTGTTCTGACACCTCCTTCTGTCCAGGACAGGCTCTTGCACACATGTGGTGGGCATACATACACCCAGGCACACACAGACATAAAATACATAAATATGAAATAAGCAAATTATTTATTTTCAAAAGCCTTAATTCATATATATGCATAAATATAGTGTATAAATTGCTAATTATAATGTTCAATAATTGGAACATAATTACTGATAGAATCATTTCCTAAAACTACTNAAGGTGAATATGTTCACAGCACACACTGCATTTCTCAGAACTTCCCTGTATGTATATGTTTTTACCAAACAAGAACATGAGATTCATAGCTATATATACAATATTCAATACTAAAAATAACCAATNTCCNCACATCTAGTAATGCGGGTACGAAGTAGAATATCTAATTTATGAATTACTGCACAACAATGAAATCAGTGAACTATGCTTACNCTTAACCAAATGAACGTAAGGCACAAGCATCATTGTCAGTGATAGGAAGTCACATAGGACTTGATGCTAATCTTAAAATTTTCAGGCTGAGTGATGACAAGTTCATGCCTGTGATGTGGTCACAGGGAAAACGCAACATGCTGTGCACTTAAGATTTGCACCATACACCCCATCCTTTGTGATGCTGGGTGTTGAACTTAGCCCCATACATCCTTTGCAAGAGCTGCCCACTGAACATATTACTTTTGATTGATTGATTGATTGATTGACTGGATCTCTCTATGTAGCCCTGGTTGACCTACAAGTCGCATGCTATATAAACCAACCACAGAAGTTTATGTGCCTCTGTCTCCCTGGAATTATAGGAGTGAACTACTACTATGCATGGTTTAAATGGGGGCAGGGATGGTGGGGGGTGGAGGAAGAATGCAAGGATTAGGTCCAGGACTTAATGCATGTTATTGAAGCCATATCTCTAATCTCATTTTAAGTGTTATTAAATTGTTGGATTCCAGCTAAGCACAGCTGCCTTCACCTGTAATCCCAGTAACTAAAACTGAGTCAGGAGCATTGCCACAGATTCCAGAGTCTATGAACAAAAAAGTGAAGTAGTTGTCTTATTTATCAGGTAACAGGAGACATTTCTGTGCTTGCTTTACAGGCAGCCTTTAACATCAAACCAGTAAATGGCCCCAAATCAGAGTCCATGGAATACAGTCAATGTGGTCATGGGGAAGAAAAGCAGAGATTGGATTTGATCACACATCCCCTTGAAAATGTAGGGAAGAATGCAGAAGGCATGACGGGAATCGAGGTGGAGAAATGGACGCCAAACAAAAAGTCACACTTAGCGGGTCAAGTCAAGGGAGGCCTCGATGCAAATTTAACTGAGGTTGAAAATTCCCAACCCTCCGAAGATGACAAGCAACAAACCAAACCGTCCCCAATGTTTGCACAGACCATAAGAAACGGCATGAAAAATGTGCACTGTTTACCTACTGACACAAACCTTCCGGTCAACAAATTGGATCTTGAAGAAATTAGTAAGGTATTGGGAAATGATTCCTCTAAATTGCTGACTGACCCCTCAAACTGCAACGATGTCATGAGCTCCATCACTTCCGATGGGAGTTGTGATCATCTCAAGGGGACGAGTGACATCGTGCTCTTCCAGAAGCCTGGCTTGAACTGCAGATCTGGTGCAGACTCCACAATCTTTAATAACCATCCTAATACACACAGTGCTGGTAGTCAACTCCAAACCCCTGAGAAGGTACCTGGTAAAGAACCAAAAGATGACTCTCCAGTTCAGCCAAGTCTTCTCTCTCTCATGAAAGACAGGAGATTAACACTGGAACAAGTGGTGGCCATAGAAGCCCTTACTCAGCTCTCAGAAGCTCCATCTGAGAATTCCTCGCCATCGAAGTCCGAGAGGGATGAAGAAACAAATCAGAGAACNGCTAGTCTGCTTAACAGTTGCAAGGCTATCCTTCATTCTGTGAGAAAAGACCTCCAAGAGCCAAACTTACAAGGGAAGTGTCTTCAGCACCAGGATACTGTCGTCTTCAATGGCCAGAACACAGTCTTCAAGTTGCCTGATAGTTCAGCTACTATCCAAGCACTTATAAAGTCACACAAACAGTCAAATTCAATTACAGCTGATAGGAAATGCATTGTTGGAGGCAAACCTAACCTTGATAGTTCTAAGAATTCATACCCATTGCCAGTAGAAAGTTGTAATCCAGAAAACTGCAGTNAGGCACTAAACAGCGATCAAAAGTTGAGTTCCCCACATGATCCATCATGCCAGGATGCACTGTACAGTCAAATTGAAGAAGATGTTGCAGCACAATTAACCCAGCTTGCATCCACAATTAATTGCAATCACATAAACCCAGTAGTTGAGAATGCTGAAAGTACACCAGGGAGCCTTGCTGCAAAGAATATACAGCAAAAACATAGTCAGGAGAAAGGCATGGTACAAGAGAAACCACCTTCAAGTAACAAACCTAGCGTACCACCAGCAAAGCCAAAGAACAAGACCCGGAAAAAAGCAAAACCAACCCCAAAAGCAGACAAGCGGAAAAAGGAGCCCCCAGTCCTTAGCTCTCAAGAAAATGACCAGAAGAAGCAGGAGCAACTTGCAACTCAGTATATTAAGATGTATGAGATTTGGACGTCATCCAAATTTCAAAGATTTGGCCAGTCTGGTCCACATGATGTTCCTCTCCTGTTGGGAAGTATTCCTACTGTTGACCAAATATCAACACCAATGGCTCATAGTAACACATCCTTACAACACAATACTGTATTTCCTCCTCTCAGTCAGATAAAATTCACAAGACAGTCTGAATTGGCAAAGGAGAAGGTGAAAGTCGAGCCACCAGATTCTCCACCAACTTGCCAATTCAAGANAGAATCCAANGGGCAGGCATTGGCAGAGCCAGCAGACAATTCTCAGGTACAGCCCACAGTGAATATCAATGAGAAAGCTCACCCTCTGCCCCAGCCCTCCTCTCCCTCATCTAACCAGTGTGCTAACATGACACCTGGTGCTACTCAGACACAGTCTCACCTAGGCACTCAAGAGACCCTGGTGCATCAGATACCACCAACGTTGCCTGGTACCACTCCTTTGCCAAACTCAACATCCATCCTCAGGAATGGGACTGTGTTAAGTTCCAATGGAATTACAGTTGTGACTGCAAAGCATGAAGCACCAGCATCAAGCGATGGATCACTGGGTGATTCCGCCACACACAGTGCACAGGAGGAATTCAATGAGAGTGTCATGAACTTGCTTAGCGAGCCTGCCAAGGTGCTGTTAGCTGGAGCGAGTGACTCAGAAGAACCAACCTGTCACTGTAACGGTAGGTGTCCACTTGTGTGGATGTTTCTTTCCACTTCATCTTTTTTTGGGTGGGGCATCTTTGGCCCTGTCTAGCTAAGCCTCACTAAGTAATTAATTCTATTCTGTTCCTGGTTTTCTATTGAACTTTTATTTATTCTATTTAGAAAAATGGAAGTTTCAACTCATAAACTGGGAAAAGCAGTAAACTTTTTCAAGCGGAAAATAGTGCTAGGTCCTCTCAGATGGTTCATCTTCCTGACTAAGAGTGAATTTCCTCAATGCTTAATTATATTTGCTTGTGGTCCCTACCTCTATTCAAATATATTTCAAACTGCAAGTATTTCATTTAATTTTTTTCTTGTGAGATCAAATATGCGTGCAGAGGATGTAAAAACATGTACAGATGCAATAATACTTGAAAATATCCTCAGCTTCTGTCTGTGTTTTGCAGTAGGAAAGGTGTGCCCACAAACTCTATAATCTGGCTTTTGAGATGGGATCTGGGACATCATAATCTTGGTTACTTAAAGATTTTGTTAGGTTATTAAGGTGTAAAACACTGGCACAAGCCTGGCCCCTAAGTTCTGTGCCCGGAATCCATGATAAAGGTTCTCTGACCTCCAAATAATAAAATTTCTTTTTAATTAAAACAATTCATTAACTTTTTTTCTGGAAGCACTGACTTTTCTATTTTGAGAGGGTGTGGTGGTACCCATAGTCGTAACCTTTGGGAAGCTGAGTGAGGCAGGGTTTTGCGTCTAGCCTAGGTTTTTTTAAATTTTTACTTATATTTTATGAAAGAATGCTCTGCTTGCTGGCAGAGGGCATCAGATCCTATTATATAGGTGGTTGTGAGCCACCATGTGGTTGCTGGGAATTGAACTCAGGACTCTGGAAGAGCAGCCAGCACTCTTAACCGCTGAGCCATCTTTCCAGGCCCCTAGACTGGGGCTTTCTAGCAAGAACTTGTCTCAGGAGGAAAAAAAAAAATAGGGCTAGAGTAATGACTCAGCAGTTTAAAGCAATTGGAAAGGACAAAGTTCAGTTGCCATCAACATGTCCAATGGTTCACACAACATCTGTAACTCCACCTTTAGGAGAGCCTACCACCATCCTGTACTGGTGACCACAGTCACATGCACTTACTCACACAGACATAAATTTTTTAAAAGCTATAGGAGCTGGAAGAACTGTTTGAGAAGTTAAGAGTACTAGTTCCTGCAGACGACCCAGGTTCAGTTCACAGCACCGACATGGTGGCTCACAACCGCCCACACCTGTTTTCAGGAAATCCCATGCCCTCTTCTGACCTCCAGGGGTAATAGTCATGCACACGGTACACATACATACATATATACATACATACAGGCAAAACATTCACATACAGAAAATTAAAGGGAAGAAGAAAGCTTTTCCTCAACCTTAGGAAGATCTCTTATACACATCTAGATGTGTATAAGAGACAGGTCATCAGGAAATCCCATGCCCTCTTCTGACCTCCAGGGGTAATAGTCATGCACACGGTACACATACATACATATATACATACATACAGGCAAAACATTCACATACAGAAAATTAAAGGGAAGAAGAAAGCTTTTCCTCAACCTTAGGAAGATCCACAGCTTCTGTTTCCCTGTCTCTTATACACATCTAGATGTGTATAAGAGACAGGTGTAGCTTTGCGCCTTTCCTGGAACTCACTGGGTAGCCCAGGCTGGCCTCACAGAGATCCGCCTGCCTCTGCCTCCTGAGTGCTGGGATTAAAGGCGTGCGCCACCACCACCCAGCTTGTCATTCTTTTTTGAGAAATTTGCTCAATATATGAGACGTGAAAGTTTAACTTGTATCCTGACTAGTCACTGTCCATCCAGATTTCATGTAAGGACTGACTCTACTTCACTATACATATAACAAGCCAGGTGTGGTGGGGCAGGCCTGGAATCCCAGCCCCAGGAGANAGAGACAGGAGAATCTCTTAAATCTATACACAGACAGGAGAGCCAAGGACTTAGAGAGAAATCAAAATAAAACAAAGAAAGGGAGGTGGTACGGATGCTCTTTGTCTGTGAGGTGGAGTTCGTAACACAGACTGATTGGATTTCTCCAATGCAGGTTTAGTTATTAAAATGGTTTCATGTCACGGATGGCCCAAACTCAAGATTTGCTTTAACCAAATGTAATNAATATTTTTTGTACTAGTAGTAGGTGGTTTTTTTGAGAGTCAATTGTTAAGATGATAGCTCTGGGATGGAGGTGTAAAGTAATTCTAAATATTAAAACACCGTTTAAAACTGGTTGTAGTGTGTCCNCTCTTGTATTTCCAGTGTACTCAGGAGGCGGTGGTAGGAGAATCATCTTTGGCCTCTTAGCAAGTTCAAGGCAAGCATCAGACATATAAGATACTGTCTCAATCAAAATAAACACATAACCGCTTCACACACATTTCCTGCATCAGAGCATATTCACACTAGANTTGTGATAGTGTGAAACAGGTCTGCACNTAGCCTCCACTTGCTCTTCCTTTTAAAACCTAACATTACACGAAATACTTTTCTGTGTATCTTTGCAAAGGGAAAAATAGATTTCCTTTAAAAAAAAAAAAAAAAGCCTGTGTATTTCTGGGCTAGTCTAGGCTTCCTGTGCACGGCTATCTGGTTCCTCATTCAAAGTCACTGGTGACCGTTTGGCAGGCCTGGCAGGCCATTGCTGAACATTGAGTACCACGCTTTTTAATCATTCAGGTCAGTGGTTCTCAACCTTTGGGTCAAGACCCCTTTGGGGGTATTGAGCAACCCTTTCACAGGGGTCACCTCAGGCCATTGGAAATATCCAATACGATTCATAACAGTAGCAAATTTACAGTTATTAAGTAGCAGCAAAATAATTATGGTTGGGGGGTCATCTCAACATAAGGAACTATATTAAAGGTCACAGCGTTAGGAAGGTTGGGAACCATTGTTCTAGGTGATGCTTCTGTGTTCTTAGGCATAGGGAAACAAAAGCTCCTGTCATCTCAGTAATATCATTGTAGTTTTCAGGAGAGTGTCAAATAGTCAAGTAGAGTATGCCATTTCCGGATCAGTGCTTGTCCAAGTTAAAGTTAGCAGTATTGACATGTTAGACCTAATTGATAGGGAGTGTCCTGTGTGATTTCATAGTATTCCTGGCCCTATCATATTAGATGGAAGCCGTAGAGCATGCACATACCTATACTTGACAGAAGTAAAGATAACCACAGCTATTGCCAAATGTCGCTATGGGCAGAATCACCCCTGTTCTTTTTTGGGGGGGTGGTTTGTCACCAGGTATTGGCTACCCTGGAACTCGCTTTAGGTAGACCAGGTTGGCCTCAAACACAGAGATCTATCTGCCTCTGTCTCCCAAGTGCTGGGATTAAAGGCATGCACCACCACAGATCAACAATCGCCCCTGTTCTTAATCACCAACAAAATAAAGCTCTTCCATATATCTTGCCAGGAAAGGGGCTGGTGAGATGGCTTAGTGGTTAAGAGCATTCAGTGGTCTTCCAGAGGACCCAGGTTCAATTCCTAGNGGCCACATGGAGGCTCCCAACCTTCCATAACTCCAACTCCGGTGGATCCAACACCTTTGACCTTCACAGCCACGTGCGCNTACCCACGTGTAAACACACACACCTAGAAATAATCCAAGAAAATAAGGACCGGGGTTGCTCTCATCCCTTGCTTTGTTGTTTTGTTTTTAAATTGCAGATATTCCCTTACTTGCTATAATGCTTCCCTTACCCCCCTTACCAACGATTCCACCTACAGCCTTGTGTGCTAGGGAAGCACTCCACATTTGAGTACACTCAAATGAGAATAATGACTTGTGTAAAAAAAACACTGGCNACAAGTACATAAAGTACGGAAAGCCCCAGTGACAGGTGATCAAAAGAGACCAAATTGAACATTCCAGAATTTCATAAAAATTCAAAACAAACTGGACATGGAGGTGCGTGTCTGACAGGCATTTAAGGATTCCTCAGCAAGAGGAATGTGGTGTGTTCGAAGATAGCCTGGGCTACAAAAGAGGACCCGGTCTCATTCTCAGAANGTCTTAGGCTCNTTTTTAGGACACAGCATTCAGAATTTAGGACTTTAAACACTTTTGTCAAGTGGACTTTTTGTTGTGCTGGTTAAAAAAATAAAACAAAAACCTAACATCTTACTATGTAGCCCTGGCCATCTTGGAACAGATCCACCTGCCTCACAAATCCAGGGATTAACAGTGTGGACCACCTGGCCTTAGTAGCCTATTTCCTTTTTAAAAGGACATTGATACATAAGGCAGGACAGCCTTGACCCCTAGAACATTCTTTCAAGTCTCCTTCCCTGGTACTAGGGTCACAGGTGTACACCTCTAATCTCAGCTAGTGACCTGCCTTGTGCAGTCACTGCCCATGTTTCTAAGATAGGCTGTCATGTAGTTGAGGCTGGCCTCAAACTCACTCTGTGGTCCAGGCTTCTCATGCCTCAGCANCCCAAGTGTGTGAANATCCACACTTGAACTTTTTAACTGAATAAAATTTCAGTGATATTAAAAGTTTTTAGTTATTGCTCTAAAAGCTCTATTGCNTTACTATATAAATTACCTATAACTTATTTCCTATTTGCAGGTGTTGAAGGAACCAATAATTGCAACAAGTAACTTTCTTTGTATGCCTTTATTATAAATACATAACTGTGGAAGTGTAGTAGGCTACCTTTTACCGGCATCACTTAGGATGCTGAAGCTAACCTTATCAGATTTATTGCTCTTTGTCAACAGTTACTGTAGAAAACTACGAAGTCAGAAGAGGGAGCCGTGTGTAATCCCAGACCTTTGGCAGTAAGTCAGGCTCATGAGGAGTTCAAGGTCATCTTGGCTACTTAGTGAGTTGAGGCTCTACTGAGATACCATCTTAAATTTAGTCCTCTTAATAAAAAGGTAGATGAGAGAATAAGTACGACCCTCCCCAAAATTTTTTTGTCTTCTCTCCTTTGACTCCTTGAAGAATTAGGAGCCAGAAGGTGGCAACAGGGGCAAGTCCAATGCCAGGACCTGTTGTCTTATTCTTTAAAGTTGAAACTGATTTAAAAGAAGAGCCCCCCTGTGCTATTTTGCAAAACTGGGTCTAATAATCTTATTCCTTCCACAGATGGAGGAACACAAAAAGACAAAGGCCCATATTATTCACACCTGGGGGCAGGACCAAGTGTTGCTGCCGTCAGGGAGCTCATGGAGACTAGGTGAGGAGATGTGTTCCCCTGCTAAAACTATCCTGCACCATGGACCTGGGTCAATGCACGGCAAAGGTCTTGGAGTGGTCATGAGGTGAATGAAGACATTCAGGAGTGTGAGTTGGATGGTTCTTAGGTCTTCCTGAGTCCTTCCTCCCAGGAGCTCGGGCACTGGAAACATGCCCTCCTCACACAGCAAGCCTAACTGAGAAATCAGGAACATGTATTTTTCTATTACTGTACAATGGTAGAAATAGGTCAGATGACCGCCACCAATGTTTTAATCCTAACTTCCCAACACTTGTGTTGAGGCCAGGCTATTTTTGGAGTGATCTTTAAGTCNGTAGACCTGGGTAATAAAAACAATTGCCACACAGCAGCCGGCTTTTAGCCCATGCACGTGACAACTGTTTGATTTTACCTGATGCTCGTGTGTGTCTTCAGTGCATTCAGAGGTGAAAACGTGGAGGTTTGAAGTACAGATTGTCATTAATTAGTCCCACCCCCTGCTGTGTTCTATACTCAGGTTTGGCCAAAAGGGAGATGCAATCCGACTTGAGAAGATAGAGTACACGGGGAAAGAAGGCAAGAGCTCACAGGGCTGCCCAATCGCCAAGGCTGTGAGTGCCGCCTCTCTGCTTTTCTTTTCTTGGTTCTTTGCAGAATGGATTTTCTCCATGGGTTATAATAAAAGGTTTTATTTTGGCCAAAATGGAGACTAGAAAACTTGCCACGTCCACAGGAAGATGAGAAGGAAGCTGTACCTTTACTAGGTTTTGGATTTCAGTGGTAGGATGTTTAAATGCATTGGACAGTAAAAGGAAAGTACAGGCCTTCCCCATGGTCTCACAGGACTCTTTATAATTGGGATCACACATTTGCTCNGGGGGGTTTGTTTATATAGTTATTGAGTGTATATATTTTTCTGTTTATTTGCTTTATGGATCTGTCTAGTGAGTAAGTATACATCAATAGATCTTATTGTCCTTTTCATGAGACTCTACCTCCAAAAAAAAAAGAGAGAAATTTTTTTTTCAAAATCAAGTATTCCCACATCCTAACACCAGTTTTATGGTGCTTTGATAATGTTCTTGTCTTGCCTCCTTCATTTTGCATTAATCCTTGTAGAATATTCACANTAAGATGAATAATCAAGAGACTGTAAAGGGACTTTTCAGTGGGCATGGTGGCCCATCATTTCAGACTATGGAGTTAAAGTCTTCCTATGCAATATGGGGCAGGGGGAGAAAAGGGAGACTGAATTGAGGAGAGGAGGAGCCTTGCTTAGCAGAGGGAAAGCAAGTAACAAAGGTTAAGGGGAAGGGAACCTAAAAAGTAAGGCAGTAGCCACCCATTCTGACCATCTTCATTCCATCCTGGAGGTCAGTCACATGATGGAGGGAGAGAACCAGTTCTCCCATCTTGATTGCCACACACATAACACAGCAATTAAAAGTAATGTTACAAGAGCCCAGGCAGATTGAGAAGGTNAAGCTAGAATGCTATAAAGATGGGGTAACTTGATTGCCACAGTGAGCAGTTGTATATTCTGTATGCATTCTTTGAAGGATCTTTGAGAAGGATATGTTGTCTGCTTTCTTTTTTGTTTGTTTGTTTTTCAAGTCAGCGTTTCTCTATGTAACCCTAGCTGTCCTGGAACCCTGTAGACCAGGCTGGCCTTAAACTCAAAGATTCGCCTGTGTCTGCCTCCGGAGTGCTGGAACTAAAGGCATGCGCCCCCACCACCTGGCAGTGGTCATTCTCATTCCAACTACCACACCCTCAGAGGGCAGATGTCAGGAAACCTGAGTGTCCTGTTAAGCAGGAGTCATATAGTCACCTCCACTTTTAACCCAGCATCAAGTATTTAGTGTACTGTTTTTAAAAGCCATTTATTTATTTATTTGTTTATTAGAATGAGTGCTGATGATGTGTGTGTTCCAGTGCCCACGGCCACATGTGTGGACATGCACATGCATACACGTGCCTATGATTGCATTTGCTTTGGTGAAGGGAACATCTCTTCAACACAGATGCCCTCGTAGGCCTAGAGCTTGCCAGCGAAATTCCTTCCTCCACTCACAGTGTGGAGATTACAGGTGTATGGTGTCCCTCCTGGTGTCTTCATATAGGTTCTGAGGACTTGAACTTAGGCCCGCACAACTGGACATTAAGTTTTTTACCTACTAAGAAATTTCACCAGCCTCTAAATGTGTGCTAATTGCTTACTGGTCTCTACTGCAACCAGATTGAAGACAGGGTGTAAGGAGACCTTGTGGTAGTGTTAGAGACGGAGCTTAGTGATAGAGGGTGAACCTCTGTAGTGTGTGACAGATGAACATGTTGATTTAGTTAGTTGATGGTTGGTTTCCCCAGCATGAAAAGGTATAATGGTATAAATAAATTTCTGGACACATCCTGTTGAAGTCACAAGCTACTGAGTGCATTCCGGGGCTCACTGGAACTCATTTTTGTTATTTCTATAGAGAATGAAAGTTTTCTACCAAAACATTTGCTCTACAAATTGAGAGTGAAGCTAGGCCTTTGTTCTAGAGTATTTTGTTACTCTTTTGTTTGTGTTTGAGACTGGGGTCTCACTGTGTGGCCCTGGCTGCCCTGGTGTATGCCATGTAGATCAGGCTGGCCTCAGCCATTTGTTCATCCCTGTCTGGAATTAAGCATTTTGAGCCACCAAACTCAGCCTCAGTCTATTTTGCTTTGTGTTTTAATTTTTTTTTATTACTTATTTTGCATCTGTTTCCCTGTGCAAGTGTTTGTCCATTTGTGCACATGTGTGGAGGTCAGAGGATAACCCGAGAGAGTTATACCCTTATTACAGTCATGGTGTCGGCCCTGGGTGCGGAAGAAACCTTGTTATTTTTTCAGGCNTTCTCCAGTGTTCTGAAGTTGAACCATAAAGCTATAGTGGTCTATGCTGTGTGGTGTGCTGGTTAGTCACTTTGACACAAGCTACAATCATCTTGGAAGAGGGAACCTCAATTGATAAAAAGGCGTTCATCAGATTGGTTTGTAGGCAAGGCTTTGGGCGATTTTCTTGATGTGAGTAGGTCTGCCCATGGGCAGGTGGTCCTGAGTTGTATAGAAAAGCAGACTGAGCAAGCCAGTAAGCAGTGTGCCTCGGTGGTCTCANCTTCAATTTCTTCTAAGGTGACTGTCATAGGATCAGATGGTCAATGGAACTGAATTAATAGTTGACAGATAAACCTTCAGTGACTTTTTGTTTGTTTGTTTTTTTCAAGACAGGGTTTCTCTGTGTAGCCCTGGCCATCCTGGAAGACTCTGTAGACCAGGCTGGCCTCGAACTCAGACCTTCCTGCCTCTGCCCACCTCCTGGCTCTTCAATGACTTTTTTAACAAGGATGCATGCCAATATGATTGCGGGAAAGAATAATATTACCAGTAAATGTTTCTGAAATAACCAGTATATAAATTATTTCTCAGAAGAGACAGCTGTAGTGCAAATGGCCTAAGAAAACATGAATCCAAATATGGTGCTTGACACCTGTAATTCCACTGCTGAGGCATGAAGATTGGCAGTGGCTCAAGGTCCAGGTTGCTTATCAGTGTCTCAGATCAGTCAGTCAAGCAAAAAATAAACTATTAAAATTCAGAAAGTTTTTTTCTACAGGGACACTACCAATAGAGAAAAGAGCTGACATAGATAGGAAAAAGTATCTATGAATCATGTATGTGATAAAGGACTTCTAGATACAGGGGCTTACATGCATGAGATTAAAATGAACTGAAAGTAAACCTGTTTGGATGTCGGTTTCCTTTGCTACATGCAGTATCACATGTTGAGTCTTGGAAGCTTCTCAATGTCCTTAGTGGTCATGCACATCAAAGGCACCAAGAAATTCCATCTAACACTGCATGGCAATAACCAAACAGGACTATACGTCAATTTGGTCCCCATTAGACCCAGGGAATGGGTCAGGGAATGTCTCATAATCTGTTTTGCTGTTTGACTATATAAATGAATGTAAGGGCTGGAGAGATAGCTCTGTGCTTAAGAGCCCTGGGTATTCTTCCAGAGGACCCAGGTCCAACTCCCAGCACCACATGTGGTTCATGATTGTACTGTATTTATTTGTGTGGAGCAGAGAAACATGCAGGCAAAACACTCATAAGCATCAGTATAAAGATAAAATTTTTTGTTTGTGATTTTGTGGTTCAGTTCAGGCTGATCTCACTGTCTATATATTCCAGGCCATCTTCAAATGAATGAATCTCCTGCCTTTGCCTCCCAGATATCATAGTTATAGTCATNGCCACTATGAACAAATATATGTATAACACATGGGTTTTAGTCTGATTTAATTTTTTTCTTTTCTGATGGCCATATTTAATTTATTTTTGTTAGTGNATACATACGTGTGCTTACATGTATGCTACAGAGGAAAACTTANGAAAATTCTTCTACTATGTGTTCTGGGGTTCCACTGACTTTTGCCCATCTTGCTGACTCTAAATTGTTTTTGATGAGTGCCTTCACTAAACTTGTTGAAAACTTTGTTAGAAACTAACTTCTTCACCCACCATTAATGGGAATGGTTCCTTCATTTTGAAAGAGTTGAACCTACCTGCCTATATATAACAATACAACCTGCCTCAACATATCTTCTTAAAGGAAACACACTGATGTACACAAATCTGTAAGTAACAATCTAGCAGGAATCATTGTCAAAAGGGCGTGGACCCAATGACCATCAACAATGTAGCAATAAAATGTGGCTTACCCATGCTATGAAATATTATGAATCAATGAAAATGAATGAGATCCACTGACTGTTTGTATCAGGCTGACCCAAACTCAAAGATACAGCTGCTTGAGGTCCTGGCTTTAAAGGCAAGCACCCCCACCCCCACCAAACCCAGAGAGAATTTTAAAATTATCTATATTCAGTTGTGGTTGAATATTGAATCCAAGACTTTGCACATGCCAGACAAATGCGAGGTTATTGAGCCTCCCCACCCCCCACATTCCATATACACATTTAGAAATGTTTACTGTGTTGCTAGAGCTACAGCTTGTACGTCAAGTGTGCTTCACTGAGCTATAGCTCCATTCCCTCAGACTCTAGNCTGGAACAGCTAGGGAAAAGAGGTGAATGTGCTCAGCAGACCCTTTCTCAATCAATAAGAGGGTGAATTCTGTGTGCAGAGGAAAGAAATCTCTAGGACTGATATCTATGGAAACATGAAAACAGTAGGTATGGAGGTACAACCCTGTCATTCCAGTATTTAGGAGGCCAAAGTCGTTGACCAACGTGCACTATGTACCAAGACCCAATCTCCAAAATTATAATAGAATGCGAGATATTTTGAAGAATATGATAAGTTTCATAATACATAGCATATGTTATAAAAATAAGTCTTGGCTTTGCTGTGTATGGGGAGGGTGAACATGAGTACGTATTAGGCATGTGGGTAGCATAGCAGGACCTCAGAGACCTCCCTCCTGCTTCCCACCTTATTCCTCCAAGACAAGGGGCCAGAAGCTTCCTATTTCATCCAATTGCTTGGTCTGCAATACCCTGGTTAGAGGGATACATGACTATGTCCAACTTTTTAGTGCTTGGTGGGGATTTGAACTCGGGTCCTCGTGCTTGCACAGTAAACAGGCTTGCTCAGGAAGCCCTGGGACTCCTTTGGCCCCAGAGCATAGCAAATGCATGAATGACTAAGTGCTTAGGAAGCAACACAATAGTCGTGAAGAGACTTAAGGCTTAGGGGAAACATTTTTCTGCTCAAGTCACATTGCAATTTGACTCCCACAATTTACAAGTTGGCACATCCTGTTAGTTGTAAAATAATGAGATTTGATTTTGTTTTCACTTACTCAATTTTGAGAGTCTCATGCAGCTCTGGCTGGCCTTGGGCCTTGGGTCTCTCCCTCTTTAGCCTCTAATTGCTGGCATTAGTTAGTAAGCACGCACTGAAACATAGGCTCCGACAATTTGGTCACTCACAAAATGTTTCTGTCTAATAGTAAGACCTNTAGTGTTGGAAATTTAACTCCACTGGACTTTGTGGTTTTAATTCTTTGTTTAACCAGTGTTTGTGCTGTGCTCTGAGCTGAGTTCTGTCTGTGCTCAGGAGCTTCCGTTGCTGCAACAGAACAAAAAAACCTGAAACAGCGCGCACACTCACACACACACACACACACACACACACAGAGTAAATCTTAGAGCTGAAGAGACATCTAGCGGTTGAGTGTGTATATATACTGTTTTTGGAGAGGATCAAAGTTCAGTTCCTAGCACCCATGCATCATGCATGCATGTGGTACACACACACACACACACACACACACACACACACACACGCACGCGTGCGCAAAGTATTCACATGTAAAATAAAATTAATACAGTCTTTTCTGGCCATGCAGTGGTAGTGCTCGCCTTTAATCCCAGCACTCAGAAATCAGAGGCAGGGGGATCTCTGAGTCAGAGGTCACCCTGGTCTACAGAGCAAGTTTGAAACTTGGCAGTGTTGTGAGTCTGTAATAATAACCAGAAGTCGATTTTCAGCTTTCTTTTCAATTACCCTATTTGTGCAAAAAGCCCCAACTCTGTACATACAAGTTGCTTCCTGGAATAACCCTCTGTCTAATAGTGTGGCTCTGTGATAGGTCACTTGNTTCTGTCTCTCTCCACCCTAGAAGCAATCCCCACTTCTGCTAAGAGAAGGGGAGTAGGGAAAGCGCAGTTTTGTAACTGCAGATGAAGTTGCCTGACCTGTGGCTTTAAGTTCATGCTGGAGTTTTCTTGGTTCTGAAAGTCTTAGGAGTAGTTACTCTCAGTTTTCGTGTGTACAAANGTTCGGTTCCTGCAAGTTTTGATAGCTTGTATCTTTCATTTTAGCCTTTTTGTTGGGATTTGTTTTACCTTCATATTTGTGTAGCTGGAGGACATTCTATTTATTTGTTTGTTTCTTTTCGTCTTGTCGTACAAGGGATCAAACTCAAGGNCTTTTGCATGCCAGTCAAATGCCCTCCTACTGTGATAGGCCTCCAGATATTTTAGACAGCTTTTCAGTATGGCTGATTGGCTGGCCAGGAACTCTGTAGACCTGGAGCTCTTGGATTAAATGTCTATGCCACCAAGCCTAACTATGTTGGTTCTGGGGAATTACTTCCAGCATTTTTATCATACGCACAGTAAAAATTATATAATGTACATTTAACATATATATATATGATTTATGCTTTTATCATTAGTGTGTGTCAATGGTTGGCTGGGTGTTGGAATACATATTTCATGGCACTTGTTTGTTGACTAGAAGATAAGTATAGAGAGCCCATGCTTTGTACCATGCGAGTTTCATGCATCAAACTCAGGCTGTCAGTCTTTTGCTGTTGTTTGGTTTTGGAGGCACGCTCTCACTGTGTAGTGCTTGCTGCCCCGGAATGCCTGTGAAGAGCAGCCTGGCCTCCTGCTCTCCAAATGCTGTAATTAAAATTATGTCCCAGCACATCTAGCTGTCTGTTAGTCTTGTTGGCAGGCTCAGGGNAAAACCCATCCGTGCATCCCACCTCACGAAGACAGCTAAATGGTAGCTAAATGGTAACTATTAATATTTATTTGTTTAAGACAGGGTCTCATACATCCCAGGCTGGCTTCAAACTAGATGTGTAGCCAGAGCTGGCATCGCAGGCACCCTTCTCTTTGTGCTGGGTTGATGTGGTCTTTGTTTGGGACTGAACACAGTGGTAGAGACTCNCGCAAACTAGGCAAGCACTCCATCATTTGAGCTATAGCCCAGCCAAAAAGTGTACTTGTTACATTGCAGTNATGTTCTCTTTAGGTTGTTTAATTAATGAATGGCTCTATTAACGTGGTAGAAACTTTCTTACAATCAGACACAAACAAATCATAAAGTTTCGTTTGGGATTGCATGAACCCAGACAAGTGTTCCTATGCCATGGTAGCTACATTTCCTTGGCCTTCAACGTTCTGAGAACTTACACAGCTCCTAACTAACGCGTTTAATTTGGTTTTCACTATAGATTTCTTCAAATAAGACAAATGTCCTTAATTTAAAGCAGTTTTCTTGGGCATAGCACCCCATGACTGCAGTCTCCACACATTGTTCCTGGGAAATCATCACTTCAACCAAGCAAGGCATGGTTGGCAAAGGAAGATTCTGTCCCAGCAACAGGCAAGCCTTTCAGTGCAAAGAGTTGATGAGTAGAAGTTATTTCCTGGGCTCGAGAGATGCCTTGGTAGTGAAGAGAATTTCTGCTCTTACAGAGGTCCCAGGTTCCGTTCCCAGCACCTACATGGTGTTCCAAAACTGCATGTACCTGACACACTCTTTTGGCGCTCCCAGATACCAAGCTACTCATGTAGGCTACATATGCACATTCACATGTATGTAAACAGTGTACACTTGAAATGTAATGAAAAACTCTTTTAAAAAGTTTTTATTTTTTACAGTGAGTTAAAGTCCTGGGCTATATGAAGGCAAAATAATAATAATAATAATAATAATAATAATAATAATAATAATAANAANAAGTAAGTCTAGCATTCTAATTCATAAAGCTGGTGTAGATGAATCCATTCTGTTTTTCCAGGTGCTTAGAAGAGGTAGTCCTGTTGAGAAGGTTCTCTGTTTGATCCGGGTGCGTGTAGGCCACACTTGTCAGACAGCTGTGATGGTCGTGGTTATCATGCTGTGGGAAATCATCCCTCGCCCAATGGCTGACTATCTGTACACAGAGCTCACAGAGAACTTAAGGTCCTACAGCGGGCATCCCACTGACCGAAGATGTACCCTCAACGAAAAGTAATTAGATTTGCTTTCAACTGCCTTGACTTTTCTTTCTCTGTTGTATGTGCTGAATTTATAAGTAACTAACAACTGTCAAGTAGCAGGACTTTTAAACACCGTGAAAGGAAGATCAACCTTTGCCGGGATTGATGTGCACACCTTGAGGCAGCTGGACCTCCAGGAGGTGGAGGATAGTTTGCTTCATCTTCTTAGTGTTCTGGGCCAGCTAAGACTGCACAGTGAGACTTTGTCTTTTTTCCTCGTGGTTTTAAACACATTTCAGAATATTCTCTTTAGAGTAGGGGTGGGTGAAGGGCTAGTGATTGACCCTCAGCCTTGTTTGTCTTAATGGGCACATATCTACCATGTATATATACACCCTCAGAACCCAGAATATTCTTATTTTTTGTTTTTGTATCTGACCCAACTCACTGTTNGAGAGNATGAGGAAATGGTNTTTAGTGGAACGTTCTCCATCAGAATTTGGGGTCTCTTCCCGATAAATTTAATGCAGAAGTAACATCAATGGAATTTTACTTTGGCTTCCATTATTGGTGATCGCCCCCAACCCCATGTGCCCCCTTCTACCCCATGACTATGAACTAGTTGTCATTCATTTTTATTTTGTTTGAGACGGAGTCTTGCCCTAGCCGATCTGTATGGAACTCTGGCTCTTTAATGGTACCTGTGCATGGCCTATCAACCCTCCTGGCCCTTTGGGCTTTATACCACTGTGAGTGAATGAATCTGGGCCAGTTTTCTAAAGGACTACTTTTCCTTTTTCCTCTTTTGAGACAGATTCTCAGTGATTCTCATGATTACTCTGCCTCTTTATNGCATTGTCTTAAGTATTAAGTGCTGTCCATTTTTTCAGTTTCTTGTTTCCCAAAAATGTAAAAAGAATGGCGTAGCTGAGAGTGTGTAGCTCAGTGGTAGATTGTTATCATCTGAAAAACTGAATATCAATTATTTTTTATTTGTGTACCAAAAGTTTAAATTCCCTCTATTGGTAATTTGACCCTTTGGGCCTCACATCCATCCCATGGTTCCTTCTTTCCAAGTTTTTATAGTACCTTGTACCCTAGTCATGTCTGAAGATTCTTCCATAGGTTTATTTTCGAGGCTTGGGTCATTGCATCNCTAACATCCCATTTGTCATCTTTCCCTGTCCACCTCTAAAGCACTGGGGTTACAGGAATGCATGGTTTTATGGTCTCCAGGCTGCTGGGAATACAGATCAACCAGTGTACCTCATCTTTCCTGATTGTATTTTTCCACATAGTCTTATGTTATTGTCTTGCATTTCACATCCAGAANTTTTATATCATTTTAAGGTAATTTTAAATTAAATCCAGAGCTGATTAGCTCATCCCCAGCATCACAGAAAATAAGGAAGTCANCCAATAAAATTCAGATGTCTAGGATTTTNCNNCCCTCTACTGGGACAGAATCAGTGTCTAACACCACCCATCCTCATCCCCTGCTCTCTGTAATTTCATTCCTTTATTTACCTTTGGATTTTTAAGACAGGGTTTANGTAGCCCTGGCTGGCCCGAAATTCTAGGCTTGTTAATTTAGAATCTAATTTAGTGCTTCAGAGAAGTCCCAAGGTGTTATATTTATCNAGTTCCTGAACAAATAGCCTTTTTCTTCATTATTCCTGTTGTAATCCTCATAAAGTCTTTTCATTAAAATTGTCGGGGATAGTATAGTTAGTGTGTCGTATTCTGATTTCCAGTTTCATGGAAAGGAAAAAGAAAGTTATGCCCATGTCATTTTAGACAAAATGTAACTTTTCATTTCTGTTAGGGAAGATTTTAGTTATGTGCCTTTTATTTCTCTACCTCAAGCAAAGGATAGTTTGTTGTCTACTTGGACTTAGAACCTTAAACAACAATTTTAGTTAAAAAAGAACCCAGAATGGATTCAGAGTGAAGAGGAGAGATTGTACATTTGAGGCTAGATGTAGCTAAGGTGTTAATGAAGAGAGTCAAATGCAATAGTAAATATTATAACCTGTTCATAATCCATACCTGTCTCTATTTCTGTGACCTTGTCTAATATCCTGTTCACCACCTTCCAGTCGTACCTGCACCTGTCAAGGCCTCAATCCAAGGACATGTGGAGCATCTTTCTCCTTTGGCTGTTCGTGGAGCATGTATTTCAATGGCTGTAAGTTTGGGAGAAGCCTAAACCCCAGAAAATTCAGACTTGCTCCAAACCATCCATTAAACGTGAGTTTCCTTTTTAATTTTCATTGTACCATCTACAGTATGTAACCATGTATAGTTCCTAAAAAGTTTTTGGAGAACAAAATTTTAGCTATTAAACAGTCATTGCTAACTAAAATATGTATGTAGATACATATTCTAAATATGTCTGGTAAAGACTTCAGCTATTTCAATTGTCCGTGGGTCTGTCTTCCTGCTCTCCAACACCAGAGGGATCCATTATTAAAGGAAGCTAAGAGTTTTCGGGCAGTCAGGAGAGCAGACCATATGCCGACATTGTAAAGACTGAGAGTGTTTCCTCCCCGCAGAGCTACTATAAGAGAATTACTGGAGTACGTTTTGTCAAAAGAAGACGAGTGAAGCCTGTGAGACCTAGACGGATGGTTCCGGAACACAAGGCCCTGGTGAGCAGAGATTAGTCAAAGTCACTATTCATCTTTTTAAATTGAAGCATGAACTTGAGCTGTGGAGGCTGAGGGCTGGATGGATACTAAATATGGAGATATATTTGTATTTTGTTAGGGCAAAGAAAGGGCGGATCAATTACCATCACTAAAGAGCTACAT
>LZPO01027374.1:514661-525007 GCA_001675575.1 Neotoma lepida
GGCATTGGATCACATTATAAATGGTTGTGAGCCACCGTGTGGTTGCTGGGAATTGAAGTCAGGCCCTCTGGAAGAACAGCTAATGCTCTTAACCGCTGAGCCGTCTCTCCAGCCCAGCTTGGCTTATTTCTAGCCAGCTTTTCTTAAATTATTCTGTCTACCTTTTGTCTCTGGGCTTATACTTTTCTCTTACTTAGGTATATCTTATATCTTACTTTCACTCTTACTCTGTGGCTGGTTGGGTGGCTGGACCCTAGCGCCTTCCCTCCTTCTCTTGCTCCTTCTTTCTTTTTGATCCCAAATTTCTCCCATTCATTCTTTCTGCCTGGCCTTTCTCTCTGCCAAGCTGTGGCCATTCAGCTCTTTGTTAGACCAATCAGGTATTTTAGAGAGACAAAGTAACACAGCTTCACAGTTAAAACAAAAGCAACATAAAAAGAATGCAGCACACCTTTGCATCATTAAAATAAATATTCTGAGCATAAACAAATGTAACACACCTTAAAATAATATTCCACAACAGGAATGACTGCATTTTGTTTCCTCACCCTCCCCAAGTCCTCATTCACACTAACTCATAGTTATTGCTTTTCCCCCTGTTATCTTTAAACTGCCATTAGATCTAGGGACCTCTGCCATTTTTTGGTTAATAACTTTGTAGTAATGCTATTGGGTTTTTGTTTTTGATTTTTCAAGACAGTGTTTCTTTGTGTAGCCCCTCGTTGTCCTGTATTCTAGGCTGTCTTCAAACCTGCAGATCTGCCTGCCTCTGGGAATATTTTTAGTATTAAAGTGTAATTATCTTCACATCTTGAAGCTAATATTGCATAATGATTTCTTTTTCATGCTTCGTATGGATTTCTTGTAAGAGTGTTTGAGAGGACACCAGCTCACTCCATCATGTGGCTCTGGCAGGCCTTGCCCTTCTCTCTCATTCCTGTTTCTTATACACATCTAGATGTGTATAAGAGACAGCTGCTCTATTGCTGTGAAGAGACACCATGACCATGACAACTTTTACAAAAGAAAGCATTTAACTGAGGGCTTACTTAAAGTTTCAGAGGCTTAGTCCACTGTCATGGCAGAGAGCATGACAACAGGCAGATGTGGTGCTGGAGAAGTAGCTGAGACCTACCTACATCCAGATCAGTGAGAGAGTCTTACATTACAGGTCTACGTCTTGATCCTCACAATCCTTTCAAACGGTGCCACACCCTCTTGACTAAGCGTACAAATGTATGAGCTAAGGGGCTATTCTTATTCACACCACCACATGTCTGCTGTAGGTGCAGCTAGATCTAGGATGAATGGACATATTGCCTATTCCCCCCTCCCTGTGCCTCAGGTTTGTACGTTGCTTCGAGAAGATGCCCGTGACACGGATAATCCAGAGGATGAGCAGCTCCATGTCCTTCCGCTATACCGGCTTGCAGACACTGATGAGTTTGGCTCCCGGGAGGGGATGGAAGAAAAGATCCGCTCTGGGGCCATCCAAATCATTAAGCCGACCAGGAAGAGGCAACTACGTTTCAATGAGCCTATTCCTCGATGTGGGAAGAGGAGGACCACGATGATGGAGCAGAACAAGAAACCAGCTGCTGCTGGAGTCAAAAGGAACAGGAACTCTTCCAGTAAGTGTGCCCCACTGCTGCCCCCAGAGGAGCCAGGCTGGTGTTCCCTAAACACCCTTNTATTTCCCAAGACTGGAAATTCTTCTCACCAATGTCATTGACTTGATAATTCTGGGGTGATAATTCTGGAATTGAACTGGGTGGGGTGGTGCAAATACATACTTAATTCATTCAATAGATCTGAGACTATTAATGGATTCCAATGTAATCACTTTTTAAATTTTTGCTATGGATTTTTTTTTCATCTCAGAATGATTATAGTAATTTGTTTTATATTGCCTTTTAGTTTTTTTTTCCTCTTTGCTCACAGATTTTTATTTTTAAAGTGCCTCAATGTAGCCAGGTGGTGGTGGCGCACGCCTTTAATCCCAGCACTAGGTAGGCAGAGGCAGGCNGATCTCTGTGAGTTCGAGGCCAGCCTGGTCTATAAAGCTAGTTCTAGGATAGCCAGGCCTGTTACACAGAGAAACCCTGTCTCAGAGGGAAAAAGTGCTCAATGTTCATTGTCCTGTCTTAAAGTTGTAGGAACTTCTCAAGCTGACTTTGTAATCTTAACACAGTCCTAATTGTCTCTGATAGCGCCTATTACAGTAGAATGTTCAGCGTTTTTCTTTAATTTCAAGTTAATATGATGAGGGGCAAGAAAGATGGGTGCTTTTTAAGAGATTAAAGAAGAATCTTTGAGGACAGTTGTTGAATGAACAGTACAATCAACTGAGGTATAGCTCCATGGTGGACTACTTGACTAGTCTTAGGGAATTCCTGGGATTCGTNCCTAGCACGACCCTAAAACAGTAGAAGACTGGATATTTTGCCTTATGCTTGTAATCCCATCACTGAGGCGGGAGGACTCTGTAAGGTGCAGGCTGGCCCATATTAGAAAACCCCTTTTTCAGACACACGTTTTGTCTGCTTGTATGTCTGTGCACCACATGCATACCTGGTGCCTGAGGAGGTCAGAAGAGGGTGTTGGATCCCCTGGGACTGGAGTCACAGACAGTTGTGAGCTTCCATTTGGGTGCTGGGAACCAAACCCTCATTCTCTGTAAGAGCAACAAGTGTTCTTACTTCTCAGTCAACTGTCCAGTATCCAAGACATATTTTTAGAAAGGGAGAAGGGTGGGCCATTTTGGCGAATGACTTTAATCCCAGCACCTGAGAGGCAAAGGCAGGCAGATATCTGAGCATGGGCTACATCAGTGGTTCTTAATCTTCCTACTGCTACTACCCTTTAATGACTCCCAACCATAAATTTTTTTTCATTGCTCATTCATAACTGATTTTGCTATTGNATGAATCATAATGTAAATATCTGATATTTTAGTGGTCTTAGGNGAAGGCAACCCCATGAAAGGGTTGTTTGGCCCCCCCTCACACACACAAAGAGGTCTCGACCCACAGGTTGAGAACTGCTGGTCTACATAGTGAGTCTCAGGACACCCAAGACTGTGTAGAGAGATACTGTCTCAAACAAAGCAAAGCTTATTACAGGCCTAATTACAGCCAAGTGATAGAGAGCTTGCTTGCCCAGGAGCTAACACCAGGAGNCAGAAAAAGCATTTAAAAATAATTTTTAACAACGGACAAGTGACACATAGCTTCTGTTTATGAACTAATAGTGAGGTAGTGCAACCCGGAGTTAAAATTGAAACCCAACCCCGTTTTATTTTTAAAGGTTCAGACAACACTAAAAGCAACTCATCGGCCTCATCTACTCCTCACCCAGTGAAGGAAGAATCTACAGACTTCTGTCCCACCAAGGCTTCCTCCACGAAAACAGCTACCTGTACGTACAATAAAACAGCCTCAGGCGGGTGTCCAGAAACAAGTAGCGCTCTCCACTGCACAATGCCTTCTGGGACACACAGTGGTGCTAATGTGGCTGCTGGCGATTTCGCTGGAGTTGTCCAGCCTGGCGAAGTGGCTCCTCTTCCTCACCCATCTCTCCCCAGAGCAGATTCCTCTGCTCCTGCTGAGCCGCTCACTAGTCCACCTGAGCAGCTAACTTCTGATCAGTCCCACCCGCAGCTGCCGTCCCCCAGCTGTCCTCAGAAACCGGTTTCCTGTCAGGCGGAAGATGAGCAGCACTCTGACCTGTCCTCCGACGAGGATAACATCCCTCAGATTGATGAGTTTTGGTCAGACAGTGAGGAGGTCTACTTTGATCCTAGCTATGGTGGAGTGGCGATAGCACCCATTCATGGCTCGGTGCTGATTGAATGTGCCCGGAGAGAGCTGCATGCTACCACCTCTCTGAGAAGTCCCAAACGAAGTCGCCCTTTACGTATAGCCCTTGTATTCTACCAGCACAAAAACCTGAATAGGCCCAAACATGGTTTTGATCTCAACAGGATTAAGTATGAATCTAGAGACTTAAAAAGAAAAAAGCCCTTNGACCGGGAGGGTCCTGATTTATCCCGTGAAGCCAATTTACTNTGTAAAATTCCTTCCCGTATTGCACCAACCTCAACCCACGACAATATTGTCACTGTGTCCCCTTACGCTCTCACTCATGTTGCAGGACCCTACAACCATTGGGTCTGAAGGCTTTTCTCCCGTAATGCCTTTGCTAGTGCAGTGTAGTCTCTACGGTGCTGTTCAAAAGAAAGTCNCATTGTTGTTCACTGTATCTTCATTTCACCCATTTCAACTGGGAGGTAAAATTAAGGGGGGGTACTTAACTGTGATTATATTTTGAGAATTGATGGAAGGTATACATTTTCAGCAAAAACAAAAGTTTTATAGTTTAAATACTTAAAGANATATCTTGGTTAGGTGTTGACCATGATAGAATCATAGTTTGGTGCTTCAAATTAAGCTTGTTTACTGTGAGGAGGATTTTAACAGGTTCTTGCAATAAGATGTAAAAACCAAGATACACAGTGTTAACTCTATACAGTTCCTGGTGCTTAACCACATCCACACGTGTAGTAATGAGCTGAATGATTGCTTCATGGTGCCATCCCTCCAGCATCTTCTGGTCATTGCTATCATGTCTGCACATTTCTTTGAAATAAACCAATGAAATTCTTTTTCTCTGAAAATATCTCTCCTGTATAAAATAATTCTTTATTCTAGTGATAGTTGGAGGCTGTTCGTTAACTGTAAATATATATATTTTGAAAAGCACTTTCTATTTTTAAAAGTAACTTGAAATAGTATAGTAGCAGAATCCTATTGTCTATTATGTATGCATATTTGCATACCAGAGAAGTCATTTATTGTGTAGAGTTCCATACTGTTAACTGCAGCCTATATTCCAGTAATCTATAACTTATGTTCTCTACTTAAAACATAGAGGATCTCCAAAATATTGAAAATACAAAGTGCCACCAATATCAATTTCCCCTTTTTACCTAGGGAAACAAAAAAGTATTCTNAAGTGTCCTCATGATTGAAGTGTATGACCCATGGCAGATGTTTTCAAAGGGACAAGGGACAAATCGGGATCAATCAAATCCTCCCAGTGTTTCAACATGAGAAAATAGATAGTTAAGTAAGTTTTCCTTCCCAAATNAGAAGAAAATATCCTGTAGAAATAATTGAGGGGGAAAATCTATTACCATTATTACTTCTAGGCTAGAGTCACATGGAAAAATTTGTACTGTAAGCCAATTAAGAGCCGAACTATTCATTAAACTTAACCTTTTGGGTTAAGGTTACTGATAATTTAACTGGCAACTCNAACTTCTTTAGTAATCCCCAATTTTGAAGGTCATTCTGATTACTTTAGTGTTCCAAGGTTCTTGCCATTGTTTGATTGATTTATATAGCAAGAAAGACTCCCCAAACAAAAAACCTAGATCCAAGAGAACTTTCAGTGAAATCCAAATGCACAGGTGCTATAACATTCAAGGTATTGGATTCTTCGGAAGTACAGGAACCCTAATGGTGCTTCTCAGATTCCATAGGAAGCCCACAACTATCACAACCTTGGTGCAAATGCAAACAGTTCCCGTAAGCTCTCTAGAGAATAACTTATTAAAATAATNTATGGTGCAAAAGTTCTGACTGAGGAAGAAGGGAATAGGAAGTGTCCATTGACATTCCATTAGTTACAAGTAGATTTATGCTCCTTGAATATATACGGTAGGGTAATTTGTTGATCTGATTTATTAGTGTTTTGTGTGCCTTAGATTTCTGTTTAAAAACATGTCTAATTTTTTAAGTCTAGGGTTTCTTACATGTATAAATGTACAAATGTGATCTTTGTTGCTTCTGCTGCTTCAGTAAGGTATTTGTTAGTGCAAACTATCAGGAATACACCCNTGTCAAGTTACCTTTGAGGGTTTAGGCCTTAGCTCCCACTAGGTTTCCCTGCAATGCTCAGTGGATAAAATCTTTTCCTCCTGCCTTTATTCATCCATTCATCTGTCCACCCCTCCAATGCACATTTATTTAAATCTTCTGGATCCAATTTGGTTGTGTTTTTCCTTGAATCACCACCTAGGATGCAATCTTATAACAACTGCTTGAAATTATTTTCTAAGGAAATAGAAAATTTCTTTTTAAAAGATAAATAAATTCAACTAATTTGTTTTTAATATTAAAGGGTTTTTCAAGACAGAGTTTCTCTGTCTGTCTGTTAGCTCTGGCTGTCCTGGAACTTGCTCTGCAAACCAAGCTGGCCTGGAGCTCAAAAGAGATCCACCTGCCTTTGCTTCCCGAGTGCTGGGTTANAAGTGTATGCTACCATGCCTGGCTCAAGAATGGTCTTTCTTATGAAACAACAGAATAAATTGGTTTGAGATGACAGTCACTTATCGAAACTTTAACATTCTTTCTACACCTATTCTNTTGTTACAATTACAAATTCCTTTTCTTTTACCCTATTTGTGAACCTCAAGTTAAGGCTGTTCATGATGTGAATGTTGAACACATTGTTATATATAACCTCCATGGTAGCCCAGCTGATGATTTATGAGACTCGGTCTCTATGTAGTCCTGGCTTTCCTGGAACTCACATGGTGGACCAGGCTAGCCTACAATTCCCAGAAATCTGCCTGCTCCTGCCTCTGCTGGGATTAAAGTTGTACTCCACCCCTCTCCAAGCTGTTTTGTTTTTCTTGTGCTTGTCAGCCTCATGTATATCTATATCCTGTTTCCAATCTTCTACAAGGTACAGAATAGACCATGTCATAAATTCCATTGAAATCTATTGTTGGGGCATGAGGCTAATGGGGTAAATTTTTGCAACATGTTCACATCTTAAATTACCTCCCAAATGTAATCACTGCGTTTGTGAGACACAGAACTTCATTGGGTGAGAGCTGTAAGCCACTCACCCCATTACATAGCTGAATGGATATCCTTGTGTAACTGACTTGATTCATATGAAGTAAACTNCTTTCTAGTAATTTACTCCTTAACATGTCACGGTAGCTTGTACAAAGCTAACCCCAGATTAGTCATGTATGTTGAGACTTCTATGTGGGATAAAGCTGTGACATCTTCCATCAATTGTGGGCACATTTGAATGTGCCAGCTAAGGTGTATGCAATCTTCAATACAAAATTGCCTTCAGTTACACCCCTCACTGCATGAGAATCATTTTGAGTCTAGATTTAATACAACTGAATTTTCATCTTCACTAGCAACTTACGACAAGAATTATGAAAAAAAGNTAATGTAGTGGATCTCACTGCAATAGAAGTCATAAGGCTTAGACTCTGTGCCCACAGCACAGATGGCACCCCTCAGCTTGTAATTGCTTGAAGGCTGCTCTGTTCTTAGAACTGTACAAAATAAACTTTAATTTTCTCACCCAGAGAGTACAGTATTACTGAGAACTATTCTTATTTTTGTACAAGTCAAAAATAAAACAGCTTTCTGTCCTCCAGGGAGGTTCAGAGCAAGAAAGGTAATGGTTAAACTAGGTCAAGAATCCCTTGACTATCAATATCCTGGGCTTTGTGCGGAGAAATTAGCTGACATTTACCTATGAGACTAGCCTATTAACTTTCCTGTAAATATGGCAATCCTTGTCTTTGCCATTCTCTCTGGAACCTAGTGTTAAGAATACTCTGGTTTTCCTAAGGAGTGGCTGGTGAAAAGCATATTTTCATTGTATATACTCCTGGTTGTGGATGCCCAATCCCTTCCCGTCCCTCACCTAATTAAGTGCCAGCAGTTAATTGTGATATGGCCATCTTTGTAAACAGAAATGTGCTCCTGAACTTGCTGTGCGTTGTTCCTTCAGTGTGGCACATTGAGCCCTGTGGTATAGTCATTGTTTGGTTGTTTAAGACATCTAGATCTTTCCAAATGAAGTGGGTGTTTCATATTGTATTTCTCATAGCATTAGGAAATAAATCCCGTCCTGTTGTCAGGAGGACCATTCAGACAGCGTCAGTGAGTCCTCCTACAAAACTGTATTCTGTATATTTTCTTCCAAAGCGTGAAGATTCCTGAGCATGCTTTTCTTTTCTCTGTGTAATGGGAGATGGGCTTCTGTATTANGTTGTAGATAGAGCTGGACTTTTAGAGTTTCATGGTCTTGTGTAGCCAGTCTTGAACTATGGCTGAGGGTGTTGAGAACTTCTTTTTCCCTTTCTTTTTCTTTTGAAACTGGGTCTCACTATCCAGCCCTGACCAGTCTGGAACTTGAAGAGACATAGGCCAAGCTGGCCTTGAACCTGACAGAGGTTTCTCCTGCCTCTGCCTCTGACTACACACCACTGCTGGTTTCTGTAGTTCTGAGAACTGAACCCAGGGCTTTGTGTGTGATGGGTAGGCACTCTTACCAGCCTCCCCACCCCAGACCTTGTGCTTTTTGATGTAGGCAATCATGTCTCTACAAAATCTTAGCATGTTACCAAGGCTTTCTCTGGAATTCCTACCTTAGATATCTCCTTCCTTATTTGCTAGGGTATAGACACAGAACACCCTGCCCAGGTAACGTACTTTTATAGTGGCCTCCGTTCTTTTCCCAGATAACCAGTTTGCTCAAAGTATGTTATCCATAATATCAAGTTGACCCTGAGGCCCCATTGTGTTCAAAATTATCTTGTGGCAGTCTGTAATGCCTCTAGCTTCAAAATTACTTATTCCTTTTGCGCCTTCTGATTTCCTTANGATTAAAGATCTGCTCAGTGTGTATTCTGTCTCCATCACCCGGATCATCCTTTATGNAAATACATCTGGTTCATTTGAANTGCTCTTCGGTTCCTCACTCCTCTGCCTTCCTTTTTGAGACCTTATCTCATTATGTAGTCCAAGCTGGCCTTAAACTCTATTTTGCCTCAGCATTTTGGCTTATCTTTTAAAATGTGTCACGAAGCCCAACATCCAGCTAAATGTGTCNTGAAGTCCCACACCCAGCTTGGCTCAAATCTGTAATCCCAGCTGCTTGAGGGGCTGAGGCAGGATGATAGAATTCACAAGTAGGGAACAGAGCTGCAGACAGAGCTCAGTGCTAAAGTGCTTGCCTACCATGCTGGAATACCCCTGGGTCCAATACCCAGTATTGCAGAAAAGATCAAGAGTGCAGGTGCAGAACTTTTCAGTTAGGGGTACCTACAATTCAAGTATAAGTTAAATATGCCCATTCTCTTGTGTGACTTTTCCATCCCCATCTGCTAGATTACAAGTCAGCCAGGCAGTTTTAGTCACTGGGTCTTATGCAGATAGACTTTCTTTTCCTTANCCTACAAACTTATTTGTTGATAGGAACCTGTTTCCTAAGGTAAATTTACTCTTGAAATTCTTCAACTGTAATAGGTAATAGTAATGGCCCTGGTATAATGGAATTAAAATCTTCTTCTCTGAAACCCCCCAGCTCAGACCTTACAGCCCCACATAATCGAGTTTCCCATCGAAATAAGTCCTTGATAATGAGCTACCAGAAGCTCTGGTGGTGAAGGGAACAAGGTGCAGAAAGGGGAATTATGCCCCTTTCAGCAACCAGAGAGAGATTCACGCACCAAGCTCAAAACCGAGAAGTACCTGTAGTATTTCTTATCTGCTCTCTTCAAATTTNAACTGAAAATGGATGCTATAATCAAGGTAATATTTTGAAAATAAATAGGACATTAAAAGAATAATAAGGATCTCTCCCTAGGNGTGGTCCCCTCACCTGTAACTTCAGCTCACGGGGAGATAGAAGCAGTAGGATTTTAGGTTTAAGGCCAGTCTCAGCTACATGANATCCTGTCTTATGGACTGCTTTGTGCAACTTTTTCTCCCCAATATTGAAGCTTAGAAAACACAGTTCTCTTTTACAGATGACTGCAAGCGACAAGAATGGCCAGTAGCTTATTCNGTGTCACATAGCAATCAAGGAATAAAAGTGATAATGATGTTTGTGGGTGTTTTGCTTACATGTATGTGTGTCATNTGCAGTACCCGTAGAGGCCAGTAGGGTCCCCTGGAACTGGAGTTAGGTTGTGAGCTGCCATCTCGGTGCTGGAACTCTAACCAAGGTCCTCTGGAAGAGTAACAGTGCTCTTAACCAGTGAGTCACCCGNNANTGAAAGGCCGTTAAACTACAAAGTGCTATGTGTAGTNATGCAGGGAAAACTGAATTAGGGTTTTACTGAATAGAGCTAATAGAAAAATATGGAAATTATTTAAAAATCNTGTTTCTTAGCNATTTGGTTTCCGTTGTTTACCTAGCTGTTGTCATTCACATATTAAAGGTCTCCTCAAATTCTCATTTGTGCATTAAAGGTTAGGTTTATGATGTATATTTTGTTTAATTGTGTGTGTGTGTGTGTG